>CM053506.1:71728988-71966858 GCA_028627145.1 Eidolon dupreanum
GGAGTTGGAGGAGGCAGAGTTTTAGGGAACCTCTGGGTGGAGTGACCTCTGTTATCCAATTTGATGACATCTTGGCTATGGTGGCACTGTGTTTGCACACTGTTGAGTGGAAGGCTCAACAGAGTAGCTATGGACACTGCAGGCACTACTGTTTAGGAGTGAGCCTTGCCTCTGTCCCTCACTCTGACAACTCAGTGTCCTCTTATAATTCCCTGGTGTTCCCTGCAGAACCGACCTGCGCTAGTTCTCAGAGCAACAGGTCTGTCACTGCAAAAGTCCTCTCGCGGACACGGCCTCTTTAAGAGGCTTCTGCCATAGCTCCTACCACAGCCTCGGTCCCACTCAGCCACTGGGACCGGGCAGCCTTGTGTCTTCGCCCCCTCCTACCTTCTCTCGTTGCAGTTTGATTGTTTCTCTCCCTAGTTGTGGTACTTCTGTTTGTCTAGATCTCAGGCAATTTTCCTTGCTGTTTGCTCTGTGTTTCTGTTACAACTTTGATTTGGTCACAAGAGGGATAAACAAAGCCTCTATCATCTATGCCATTTTTATTTCCCTGCACTTTCTTAATTACTTATCAATTAATTGCATTCATTATACTGTTGTCCTTCTAGGAGACAATGGGAAAGAGACTAGGCTGTTTTCCATTCTGTTCTCTTTTTACCTAGTCAGCTGTAGGATGATCGATCTCATGGCTCCTGTGGGTCTGTCTTCATCTACTAAAACTTGTCCTTTTACTAAAGAAGATTGACTACACCTGTGTTATCTACAGTTGGTGGGGAACGAAGCATTCAGAAGACTGAGCTTTTGAAATGGAGTAACTGAATTGGAAAATCAGTTTCTAAAGCAGATGCTCTTACCAATTTTGTTGAAGAATTTAAATAGTATTTTTATGTGCTGCTCAGTAACTGGAGTAACTGAAGTTGGTGTTAAAATTTTAAAATTGAGAAATGTGAATGAAATTGGTGCATTTATTTTTACTTAAGTTCAGGAAAAGGGTTTTGTCCCATAAGATAGTTAAAAATGATGATTATATGTAGATATTTCATTCATTTTTTTAGCAGCCGAGCTTATAATTTTTTCCTATTGAAGTGTCTGATTGAAAAAGCCTTAGCAAGAAGCTCTTTATTTATTCTTTTTGTCCAATAACAACATCCTAGTACTCATTTTGAAAGGAAATGATCTTTAATCGACTAAAATGAAATGGAAAAATAATTACTAGTTTCTACATACAATCCTCATAGACATCCATTTTTCCACTTTTGAATTGTGTTTTTAAAAAACTATCATTATTAGAAATTATTAGTGAATTCCTTTTGGTATGTTCAACTACAAAAGAGAAAAAAATTTGACCTGACATTCATAGATAGTTGTAAGAATTTTATAGAGACATTTAGTTTTATAATTTTTGTGGGTAGAAGACTTGTGGCTGAAACAATAAACAGTGAATATTCATTCAAGTTATTAGATTAATAGTTGATAAGTAAATTTAGAGTTTAAAAATTATATGTGCTTTTTAAATAGCCAGCTCTTTGTTTTCATTAAATTTTTAAAACTTTATGTAGGATGTGATTTGAGACAGAATTTTATATTTCTTCATTTATTGGTTAATAATGTTACAATGTTAACAGTAGTTTACAATAATTCAAATAATAAGGACCCTATTACTCTTTTAATCGAACATAATTAGTTGCAGCTAGGTTTTTAATAGAACTAGAATTGTTGATATGCTTACATAATTATAAAGTATGTTCTAGACAGTGCTTTTGTGGGGTAAAATGTCTGCATCAAGCATTGTATAGAAACAGTATTCTATATGGGTCTCCTTTTAAGTGGATGAGTTAATTCATTAATAGTTTTTTTCTTTTTTTTTTTCATGTAATAATTTTTGTGTATTTTATTTCTAAAGGTTTTCAATCTAAAAATATTTTAAAGGGGAGTATGAAAACAAACAATAAAAAAGTCTAAATGCAAGCAGGATGATGATAATTAATGACTTTGGATTGCTGCCAACATAGCCATATGGCACATGTTGTGTTAGCTCAGTAGGTCATCCTTAGGTTTTTGTTAACTGCCCACATGCTTTCCTCTGTTAGCATTTGATATTTCAGAGTTAAGCGTAAATAACTATTTGGAAAGCTCTTTTCGCGTAATGGTATGTCATAAGTATGGAAACATGTTTGAAAGAAAGATTTCTTCTACCGCATTTCTTTATAAATCGTTGAGTAAAAAAATGGCCAGTAATAGGTCTGAATGTTTTCTGGTGAGAACAGGAGGCTAGATATTGGGTTTCATATACTTGACTAATTTATCAAAGTTAATTTGTTAATCATTTTTCTGGTGAACCTTGCTTGAGCATTAATATGCTATGAAGCTTAGCAGCATTGTAGTTTCATAGCTGTCATCACAGTCTTTAAGCTTTCTTTCTCCTGATGATTTATCTTCATTCTGCATAAAACCTTTTCTACATTTTGTATGAATATTAATCATCCTGTTTAACTTATAGGTTCACCACTGTAAGAAATCCCATTAAAGGTTGTTTTTGAAGGAGAACATCCCATGTGAACTAAAGCTGGAATTTAGAAATAGAAAACATGTCTAGCAACATATTGTAAACTCGACCCATAAGAATTCAGTGGTAGCATAGAGAAATAGTTTTGGTGTGATTTTTTTTCTTTTCCACATGCATGTTGATCAGTCAATACTTATATATTTGTCAGCTGTGAATTCTAGCCATATCTAGTTATGACTTTTTTGTTTTTATATTTGTGGATATGTTTTCTTCATCAGTGATCTGAAGATAAAGGTTGGGGGCAGGCACATCAATGCTCACAAGTTTGTCCTGGCAGCCCGCAGTGACAGCTGGAGTCTGGCCAATTTGTCTTCCACCAAGGAGCTGGACCTGTCAGGTGAGCTTCTGAGCAGTTGAAGACTTAAAACTGCCAGCATAAGAAGTCTTGGCAGAAGGTTATGATGTGTCATTTTGAAATATTTGTGGAACAATGAAAGTAGAATACTTATCAATTGAAAGTGACTGTGAACTAGTTAAATAATTATGAATTAGTAAACTTTGTGAATACCTCTGTTTGCTACCTGGCTAATAAATAGTAAATATTTAAATGTACCTGAACTTTCCTGTTGTAAACAATAAGCATGATTTGATCCCTGCTGTAAGTTTTACTTTCTAGAGTGATCCTCTGCAGAGCAGTTCTTTTGTGGCTTTGGTAGATCAGGCAGGCACCTACTAATAAAATAGTTGATAATACAGGTATGACATCTTTACTTTTCTTTCTAAAATTTATATTTGAAGTGTATTGTGGAGAGAGTTCTAAGGAGGTGGTGGCATATATGGACCTGTTCATGTTTAATTGTGTGTTTTGTCCAGAAGTCCTGCTGAAATGCCTGGGTGGGCGTAGGTATGATCGCCTAAATCTGGACTTGCAGCAGCTGAAACTTCCCAAGAAGCCTGTGTGTTATGCAATACCTGGAAGCACTGATACTGCATGGCTGGCCAGCAGTTTGAGGAAAATTGGAAATAGACTCTTGTAAACAAGTGTATAAATAGCGTAAAAGCTATGTTTTAAATGGTTGAACTCTTTCCACACTAATGACCTTGATCTAATCATTTTATGGCTTTATTGGTATTTCGTTCTAAAATTATTCCATTAATATCACAAATGCTGATATCACAAATGTTGAGTGGCAGACACTTTTCAAGATGTTTGGGATACAGCAGTAAACGGAATTAAATTCCTATTTGCATGGAACTTATATCTTAGAATGGTTGAGTTTCTGAGCTTCATATTTTCTTTTGAAGTTCTCATGTAATTGGTTATTTCTTAAAATTCAAAACACAACTTTAATTCTTTCATTATTAAAGAATTTTAGCACATGTTGACAAAGATATAATAGGCATTATAAAGTATTTAAAACATTTGGATATATGTTTTATATAAATCATATATCATACCTTGTCCAAAAAAGTAAAAAGTTTTTCCTGATGTGATGCACTGACAAAGGCACAGTCACTTCTGTAGGATTCTTGACCGTAAATGCATAAACTTAATCTAATTATGAGAAAGTAGCAGACAAACCCAAATTGAAGAACAATTCCTCAAAATAACTGGCCCGTGTTACTCAAAGACATTAAGGTCATGAAAGATAAGACTTAAATTCTAACAGATTGGAGGAGACTAAAGAGCCAAGACAACTAAATGCATTGTGGAATCTTCAGTTGGATTCTGGGCCATAGAAAGGACATTGGGAAAATTGGCAAAATTTGTAAAGGTCTCTGATTAGTTAATAGTATTGTATTGGTCCTAAATACCTGGTTTTGATAATTGTACTATGGTTATGACATGTTAATATTAGAGAAAGAAGGAAGGGTAAAGGGTATGTATAATGGAACTCCACAACTTTTCTGTAAGTCTGAAATTATTTCAAAATAATAAAGAGAAAAGGCATACATTTGTTTTTTATTTCTTATTAAGTGTGAAGATGTAAATTTCATCAACTGGGAAGAAAATATAACTGTTAGCTCAACACAGTATAACAAATCTTGAGGCCGGGAGGAGAGCCCTTTGTGAAATAAAAGTTGGTTTTAGGTAAAATGATTTATTTATTGCCTTTCTATAGCACTTTAGCAATAGCAGCTAACACTGTGAGAGGTTCCAGTTCATTAGAATGGCTGTTTTGAAGCTAGAATTTCTTGAATGCTTTCTCCAGCAAAGATCTTCTGGTTCCCTGGCATAAGAGTTTATGGTGAGTCGTTCAGCTTTCCTGGAATGTGTCCTGGGCTCACGCCCAAGAAAGAAAGCATTCTTCTTCCATTCTGGTTAGCAAAGCTGTGCACTAAAGCACCACCTGAGAGGTTGCCTTGTGCAGTGATGATAGCATAGGTTCCCAACGCTGTGCTGAGGCACAATAAGGTACTACAGCAAACTCACAGGGGATCTGCATGACATTATAAGTTTTCAAGAGAAACACAACAATGCTCCACATCTGTTGAATACCATGTGAACTATTATCAGGGTTGTTCAGTTCCAGTATTAGGTCATGCTATGTTCCTTTTGATGATGTCTATGGTATTTTAAAAATATGTTATTTGATATTCCTCTCCTGAAGGATAGCCTGATAAAGTCTAATGGATAGATTGTGGTAGAAGTGACAACATATTATTTCGGAAATAGGTTCGTGGAAGACATTGTGACTCCCTTCCTTCCTTACTTTGGAAGTTAGCTGCTATGTAATGAAGATATTCAAATAGCCTTGTGACCTCCTGCTAATAGCCAAGAACCCCTCTTAGAGCTTCAAAAATCTGTTTTTGCAAATGTTGTTATGCTTGATATTGTCCCACAGGTCCCTTAAACTATCCTCATTTAAAATATTTTTTTTCCTTTTTGCTGTTCCAATTGGGTTTTTTATGCTACCTTGTCTGCCAAATCACTGATTCAATCCTCTGCTTCATCTAATCTGCTGATTTCATCTAATGTATTCTTTATTTCACTTTTTCATTTCTGACTGGTTCTTTATGTTCTTTTCTCTTTGTTGAAGTTCTCACTGAAATCATCTATTTTTTTACCTCCTAAGTTCATTGAACAGCCTTATAACCAGTGTTTTGAACTCTGCATCTGGTAGAATGCTTGTCTCTATCTTCTTTAGTTCTTTTTCTGGATTTTTGTCCTTTTCTTTTATTTAGGACATGTTTCTTTGTCTCATCATCTTGGCTGCCTCCTTGTGTTTGTTTCTATGTTTTAGATAGATCTGCTATGTGTCCCAGTCTTGGCAGAGTGGCCTTATGTTGTAGGTATCTTTTGTCACCCCGTGACACAGACTCCCTATTCACCAGAGCTGGCTGCTCCAGGGGTGTCCCTTGTGTGGTTTGTGTGTGCCCTCCTGTTGTAGTTGAGCTTTGATTGCTGTTGACCCCTCAGGCTGACTGGCTTGTGAGGGTTGGCCATGACTACAGTGGACAAGCTATTGTGTGGAGGTTGACCCCACAGAGCAGGAAAGTCCTACCCTTAAAGCCAGATAATTTAGTTCCTCCCCATATCTCCCTGGTGCTTTTCAAACTGCTGTCTTGTCTCTGAAGTTTAAGGTGAATGTTTGTGAGTGAGTCTGAGCTTGGCCCTTTAAGAGGATGCCTGGCTCTATAGGTATCTCACCTAGACTGCGTCCCTGGTGATTTTTATGGCCAGCTGTTGTGGAAACTCCTTTTCTTGACACTGGTGCTTCAGGCCATGGGGCTGGGACCCCTCACTCCTCAGTGAGGACTTCCACAGCTGAAATGTCCCTCCTGATTTCTTAACCACCACATGTGACTGTGGGACCAACCCATTTCACATCTTCACCCTCCTTTCTGTCTCAGTATGGCTTCTTTATATCTTTAGTTATAGGAGTTCTGTTCAGCTAGTGTACAGATAGTTCTCAAGGGCTGTTGTTCTGTAATTTTGTTGTAATTTTGATGTGGTTGTGGGAGGTGACTAGCACTGTGTTCACCTACTCCTCCATCTTGACCAGAAGTCCTAATAATAGCAAATTTTTGCGTAGCATTTACTGTGTGGTGGTAGTGAGTACTTTATATGTGCTAACTCATTTATCTTTAGAATAACACTTATGAGGTAAGTATTGTTGTTTATTTTCATTTTATAGATGAGGAAACTATGAAGCACACAGTATTAAATAACTTACCCACGGTCACACAACAGTGTTTGAGCTGGGGTTTGAACCGAGGCAGTTTGGTTGCAGAATCCATGCCATTAACCACATTGCTGTGCTGCCACTCACTTTTGGTTTCTTTTTCTTCCAACTTTATTGAGATATAAAGGGAGTGAAATAAAATACCCACATAAAAATGTACAACTTGATCAGTTTGACATAATTGTGAAACTATCACCACATGCAATAACATTTAATCTTAAAAGTTCCCTCACGTCTTTTTAATCTCTTTTTCCATCAACATCCTCAGGCAATCACTGATTTACTTTCACTCACTGTAGATTAGTTTGCATTTTCTGGACTTTTATAAAAATGGAAATACAGAGCACATAGTCTCTTTTGTCTTGCTTCATTTACTCATCATAAAGATTTTGAGATTCATCTAAAATCGCAGGTTGTTGTGATTTCAATTGTTTATTCTTTATTATTGTTGAATAGTATTCCATGTATTAATATACCACAGTTTTTTTTTTTCATTTACCTGTTGATGGATTTTTATATTCTTTCTTGTTTTTAGCTATTAAAAATAAAATTACTATGCTCATTGTATATATGTCTTTGTGTAGGCATATGTTTTTGTTTCTCTTGGGTAAATATTTGGGAGTGATTATTTAATATGAAGAAACTACCAAACTGTTTTTCAAACTGACATATCACTTTACATTCCTATCAACAGTGTGTATAAGAGTTCCAGGGGCTCCATAATTCACTAGCACTTGGTATGGTCAGATTGTTTTTTGTTTATAATTTTAGCTATTCTAATGGATACGGAATGTATTGTGGTTTTATTTTGCATTCCTCTGATGGTGAATAATATTGAGCATTGTTTCATATGTCATTGACTATTTTAAGAGTTCTGTATATAATCCGGATACAAGTCATTTGTTTGAAAGTGTGCATTCTTGCCTTATTCCTGATCTCAAAGGGGGACAATGACATCTTTAATCAATACAAAAATATTAGTTGGTTTTTTTCATAGATGTGCTTTATCAATTTGAGTGTTCTTAGTTTTTTAAGATTTATATGAATTAGTTTTGAATTTTGTCAAACACTGTTTTGTATCTACTTAAAAGATTGTAGAATTTTTCTCTTATGCTATTAATATAGTAAATAACATTGATTTTTTTCAAATGTTAATCTTACATTTCTGGGATAAACTCTGTGGTTATTAATATTATCCTTTTACATATGTTGTTGGATCCTATATGCTAATGTTTTAAGGATTTTTACATCAGTAATCGTGAAGGATATTGGTATGTAATTTTCTTTTTTGTAATGTCTTTGGTCATGTTAAATTTTGCACTTAGGGTTATGTTGGACTCAATGAGTTTGGGGGTGATCCTCATTCTCTGTTTTCTGAAAAAGTTTTGTAAGATTGATGTTATTGTTTCTTTCTTGATTGATAGAATTTATGTCTGAAATCATCTAAGTCTGGAGTTTCCTTTTGGGGGAGATTTTTGATAAATTTTTAAGTAGATTTAGGGATGTTCAAATTTTTTTCTTAGTTTTGGAAAGCTATATTTTTCAAAAATTTGTCCATTTCATCTACTTTGTTGAATTTGCTGGTATAAAGTTGTTTGTAGTTTTCTCTTATTTTTTTTAGTGTCTATAGCAGCAGCTCCTTTTTCTTTCCTGGTCTTGGTGATTCATATTTTCTCTTTTCTGAAGTCTAGTTATAAGTATGTCAATTTTATTGATCTTTTTAATTTTGGCTTTGTTAATTTTAGCTTTTTAAATTTTCTCTATTGTCTGTTTTCTATATTATTGATATCTGTCTATTCTTCTACTTACTTTGGATTTACTCTTTTTTTTCTAATTTTTTAGTGTGAAATCTTGAGTAATTTATTTTAGATCTTCTTTTCTAGTAAGAGGACTTAAAGCTGTAAGTTCCTCTCAGCACTGCTTTAGCTGCATCCTGTGAATTTTGATATATTTTCATTGTCATTTAGTTTAGGATATGTTCTAATTTTCCTTGTGATTTCTTCTTTCACCCAGGAATTATTTTGAAATATGTTGCTTAATTTCCAAATATTTGGGCTTTTCCTAGATACTTTATTATTACTGATTTTTAATTTAATTTTGTTTTTGTCAGAGAACACACTTTATATGATTTTGATTCTTTTAAACTTATTGAGACTTGTTTTATGGCTCAGGATATGGTCTGTCTTGGTGAATATATGTGTACTTGGAAAGAAAATATATTCAGCAGTTGGATGTAGTATTCTTTAAATGTCAGATCAAGGTGTTTGATAATGTTGTTCAGACATTCTATATATTCTTTTTATGTCTAGTTCTGTCAATTTCTTAAAGGTGGGTATTAACATCAATAATTTCAGAATTGTCAGGTATTCCCTTTTATTTTGTCAATTTTTGTTTCATATATTTTGGGCCTTCATCCTTATAATGTATACATTTATAATTATGACTTCATAATGAATTGTGGCTTTTATCATTTTGAAATAATATTTATATCTGGTAATACTTTTTGTCTTAAAGTCTTTTATCTGATATTCAATAGTCACTGCAGCCTTGGTATGCTTACTATTTTCATGTATCTCTTTTCTTGTTTGTTTACTTTCAGTATGTCTGGCTTTTATATTTGAAGTACATCTCTTTTAGGCAGCATATAGTGAAGTCTTGCTTTATCATCTCTTCTTTTTAACTGGAGTGTTTAGATCATTAAATTTAATGTGGTTATTTTGAATGATAAGGCAACCATTTTATTTGTTTTCTGTTTGTCCCCTCTTTTTATTCAGTGTACTTATTTTCTTGCCTTCTTTTGGATAATTTGAATGTTTAGTATTTTATTTCAATTTATCTTTTGATTTTTTGACTATACGTATCTCTTTGTATTATTGTTTTGTGGTTAATCTAGGGCAAAGTTCCTCAACCTCAGCAGTATTGCTATTTGGGCTAGATAATTCTTTGTTGTGGGAGCTGTCCTGTGCATTGTAGGATATTTAGTAATATCTCTGGAACTTAATGCCAATAGCACTCCCCCAGTTTTGACAACCAGAAATATTTCCAAGCATTGCCAAATGTCCCTTGGGAGGCAAAATTGGCATGGTTGAGAACCACTACTCTAGAGATTAAGATATATATATTTTCCCCTAATCTGTTATAGTGTGTTTATAATCTATTTGTGCTATACCATGTAAAATGTAAGAGCCTTGCAACCATATTGGTCCCTTTAACACCTTCACCACTAACTTTTATGTCATAGTTATCATAGATATTACATGTACATACACTGAAAATCCCACTGGTGTTTTAGATTTTGCTCTTAATAGTCACACATACTATAGGAAACTTAAGAGAATAAAAAGTCATTTATATTTACTCAGATATTACCTTTTCTGTTGTTCTTCCTTCATTCTTCAAGATCCAGATTTCTCTCTGGTATCATTTCCCTTCAGCATTTCTTATAGACCAGATCTACTAGTGACAAAGTCTCTTCTTCATCTGAATATGTCTTTATTTTATCTTCATTTCTAAAGGATATTTTCCCTGGCTGTATAAACCTGAGTTGACAGTTTTTTGTTTTTTTGTTTTGTTTTGTTTTGTTTTTAAAGCGCTTGAAAGATGTTTTTCCACTGTGTTCTGGCCTCTAGCTTCTGATAAGAAATCTGCAGTCACTGGAATCTTTTCCCTATATGTAATGGTCATTTTTCTCTAGTTGCTTTCAAGACCTTTTCTTTATTTTTTAATTTTGGTAAAATAACATATAAAACTTACCATCTTAAATATTTTTAAGTGTTCACTTCACTAGTGTTAAATATATTCACATTGTTGTGCATCCAATCTCCAGAACTTTTTTATTTTGCAAAACTGAAACTCTGTACCCATAAACAGCAACTCCCATTTCTCCCTGTCTGTAGTCCCTGACAGCCGACAGTCTACTTTCCGTTTCTATGAGTTTGACAACTTTTATTACCCCATATAAATGGAATTATACAATATTTGTCTTTTTGTGACTTGTTTATTTCATTTAACATAATGTCCTCAAGGTTCATCTATGTTGTAGTATATGTCAGAATTTTCTTCCTTTTTAAGGTTGAATAATATTCCTTTGCATCTGTATACCATAATTTTATCTGTTCATCCACTGATGGACATTTGCATTGCTTCCACATCTTGGCTATTTTGAGTAATGCTATGAGTATGGGTATATACATATCTCTTTAAGACCTCCTTTCAATTTTTTTGGATGTATACCCAGAAGTGGAATTGCTGGATCATATAATAATTCTATTTTAATTTTTTGAAGAACTGCCATACTATTTTTCATAGGGACTGCACCATTTTGTGTTTCCACTGTCAGTGCACAGAGTTCCAGTTTGTCCATATCCTTACCAACACTTGCTGTTTCCTGGGTTGGATTTTTTTTGACAATGGGTGTTCTAGTGGATGTGAGGTAATCAAGATATGTTCTTTGTGTTTAGATTGCAACAGTTTTATTATGATGTGTCTAGATATGATTTTATTTTTCACTGGAGTTCCTTGATCTTGAATCTAAAACCTCATCTCTGTCACCACATTTGGACAGTTCTTGACCATCATTTTTTCAAATATTTTTCTTCCTTGATTTTTTTCTTCTCTCTTTCTGAGACTCCATTGACACTTTTCCTAAACCTTTTGTAACTGTTCCACAAGTTTCTTTGAGGTTCTTTTTTCCTCCCAGTCTTTTTAAACTCTCTGTTCTTTAGATAGGATAATTTCTATTGATCTGTCTTTCAAGTTTACTGACTTTTTCTTCTGCCATTTTCATTCTGCTGTTTAGTCCATTGTGTGAGTTTTTATTATGTATATTGTAGGTTTTATGTCTATAATTTCCATTTGTTTTTATAGCGTATATGCTGAAAAGTCATATCTTTTCATTTGAAGTGTGTTTTTCTTTATCTTCTGGAGCATCATTACAGTAGATGCTTTCAGATCTTTGATAAACCTGTATCTGGGTCATCTTGGAGTTAGAATATGTCGATTTTTTTTCCCTTGAGAAATGGTCATTTTTCTTTTTCTTTTTTTTTTCTTTTTTACTATTATCAAATGATTTTGGATTGTATCCTGGACATTGTGATTGTGTTATGTAGACTCTGAGTCCTGTATAATCCTCTGGAAAACAATGAATTCCTTAGGCTCAGACTGCAAGTTCTGTTTCGCTTTCTGTGGGTAGTGGTTCAGATATCACTTCAGTTTTTAAAGCTAGGTTGGGACTAGTTCATGCATGAGCAGCTAGAAGTGAGCCAGACACCTCTGTGGGTTCATACACATTATTAGGAGATCACCTTCTCTGGCTCCTTTTCCTGGTCCTTCTTGCCAGAAAGGTGGAGTTTTATTGGAGTTTTAGCAGTATTGCTCCTCTATTCTCAGGCCAAAGCCATAGAGAGAAAAGAAAAATTCTGGAAACTCATGCAGTGTGGTTGCTTCTTCGAGTTTTTCCCGCTCATACAATTCAGCTGCTTTTGTTTACTTTTTAGAATCCTCAGATAGTTGTTTTTTTGTACTCTGTCTAGTGTTTTTAGCTATGGTTGGTTGAAATAGAATGAGGTTGTTACACTGCTATAACGGAATTAGCACCTCTATCCTAATATTCCTTTTTGACATGGATTGTTTAGAAGTATGGTTTAGGGGGGTGTTATTTTTATTTATAAGAAGTTATATTTAAGGTTGTTCCATTGAACTGATTAAAGAGGGTATTTTACTGATTAAAGATGCAGCCTATCATGATTTTTTAATTTTATGAATCAAAAACTTTAAAGTAGATGAAGAAGAACAGTTGGAAACTCAGACAACTTAATTAAATGGGTCATAGCAGGAGATTCAAAACACCTTTCTCAGCTTTTGACAAATTAAATAGAATATTTATGTAACAAAATTAATTTCCTTAGTATGTTTCATTTAGTGGTTAATTACATACAGATAAGTTTATTCCCATTCTTTTCAAATGTCTTATAAAACATTTATTTAAAATAAAATAAAATAAAATATTAAGCCACTTAGAAAATCTCGAATTCCCAAAATCGTGACTATATATATCTTGGACTACAGTGAAGTCAGAAGTTTGGGTATTACTTTTCTTTTTACCCTCACAATTGCAGATTTTTACCAGCTTGTGTGCTGGACCTTCTGAGGGGCGCACTGCCTCTCAGCAGCACATACACCGTGCAGATTCTATAGAGGTCACCTGATTTCACTTCTTAGCGTCTATTCCTTTTAAAGGTAACTCCCGGTTTATGGAGTTACCTGACTTTTTTTATCTGACTTTTACAACCACTTGCTTAAATAGATTGGAAGCAGGTAGACTTTATGATTTGCCTAAAAGTTCACATTTGGAAGCACACACCCTCAGTGTTCTCTGCAGCCTTATACCACTGGCTGATTAGTATGAGTCTCAAAATGGATTATTCTCAGTATATTTTGGAGATTAAGGGAAGAGTCAAGGCAGGAGTTGGAAAGCTTGAATATCACTTAAACTTTATTTGAAATTTTGCAGACCTCCAGGAAATCCCTGCTGGTGGTAGTTTTGAAGAAAATTATTTAGGTTTTGGTATATCAGTTGTACAGGTTAAGTTTATTGGTTTGGACAATTGAGGGAGGGTTATTAAAGGAAATCAGCCAAATTTTAAAACAATGAAAGAAACTGCTACAGAGAAAGTGTTTGAAGGTAGTGGTGTTGTGGATGCTCTCATCATTAGAACTAAGCTATTTTTCCAAGATAAGGCTGTATAAGAGGAGTACTATATATAGTTTTGGCATTTGGGGTGACACTGGACAAATCACATGGCTTACATATATTTTTCTTTTTCATTAAAAGACCACTGAGATATTAAACCCAATTTACAAAGCTAGCTCAGAAATTCATTTTTATTTCTAAGATCTACTCTACGTACCTTAGTTTTGGCTGAAGTACTTCTTCAAGTTGATTGTTTAAATAAGTAGATTCTCATCTGATTTTAAACTATTTTCTCTCTCTTAAAACATTTAAAAAGTGCAATTACTACATTACTAGGATAGAGAGAAGAGAAAAAAATAAACCTTAACATGATCACTATTAGCATCTTGGTTTACTTTCACTGTTTTTTTTAATTATGCTTTTTTTCTTTCTTTTACTATCTGGCTATTTTAGGGGATAATGGTAAATCAATGTAGTTGCGAGTAAATCAGGGACACTCACTTGACATTACTTCCTTCAACTCTTTCCTCCCCACTATTGTTGTAAGAGATGGAGTTAATAGGAGCTAATTAGTTGTTGCCTAATTACTGAGTTAATAAGATGTTACTGGTTCATGTTGCACCTTTATTAGATAATCAAGAATTGAGTAGTTTCTTAATCCTTAGTAAGTATCAATATCATGTAGAGGATTTATTAGAACATAAATGCAGGGTCCCAACTCCAGAGTTTCAGATACAGTAGATCTGGCATGGGCCTGAGAATAAGAATTTCTAATAAGTTTCCAGAAGATGCTGATTCTGCTAGCCCAGGACCACACTTTGAGAACTTCTGGTGTAGATCATGATTTTATGTGATCCTCTAACCATTTCTGTCCTTATTCTAATTAATCAAGAGTCGACTCTCGTTGAAATCATAGTTTAGATATTTTATACTACGATTTTCATCTCAAGTTGTTGTAGAGTCTTTACCTTAAAAATTATACATGTTCATTACGTAAAAATCAGGGAAAAAATAAGCTAAATGAAAAATTAGTTGTGAATTCTATCAAGGTTGACATTTTAGTGTGGTGTATATCCTTCTAATCTCAGTAGATAGACAGGTGGGCAGTTTATCTATTGCCATACTACCCCAAGGTCAGATTAGAGACAGACAGACAAAATATATGTGTGTGGTATGTATCTATGTATATACACTCATACACACATATGCACACACACAAATACACCTAACAGAAAAAGAGATTGCATAATACATGTATTTTTAGCCTGCTTTTTTTTTTACTATATAGTGAATATCTTTATGTTGAATATATGTCTAAATAGTTTTAATTGATACAGAAATTTCCAGTGTGTATATTGTAATTTAATTTGTTCTCCATCGTTGGACACTTTTAAGATTTTTGTTCCAGTTTTTAATTACTAAAAATAATAGTGTATTGACTATCTTAGAACATATATTTCTCTATATTTGCTCAATTATTTTCTTAGGATAATTATATATATAATTGCTGTGTAAAAAGTTATGTATTTTTAAGAATCTTTGCTAATTTGAGAGACGAAAACATTCTAGTGTTTAAATTTGTCTTTAGTTATTGGTAAGGTTTATTGGCCATCTTTATTTATCTTTGTGAATTACCTGTTTATATCCATTGCCATTTTTTTCCCATTGTTTGCTCATCTCTTCATTTTTTTGTCAGGTCTTTTTATTAGAATGTAAATTCTTTGTCATATGTTTAAAATATTTTCCCCTATTTTATTGACTTACATCTTTAGTAGGTTCATTTTCCCCACTGTTTGCCCCTTGCAAAACTTTTAACACTTTTCTGGAGTCTGATGCTGCCTAGAATGCTTAATCACCATTTTTAACAGCTGTGTGATATTTTTTTGATTTGGGTGTACCAGAATTTATTAGCTTCAAATATTAGGGGTCCTCAAGAAAGCTTAAGTGTGTCATTGGTACTTTGTTTTCAGTTTATCTACCTTCTTTTTTTAACCAGATGCTAACCCTGAGGTGACAATGACAATGCTTCGCTGGATCTATACAGATGAGTTGGAGTTCAAAGAAGACGATGTGTTCCTGACTGAATTGATGAAACTAGCTAATCGATTTCAGCTACAGCTCCTTAGGGAGAGGCAAGTCACAGCAGATATATTCAAGCACCTCAGATGGTGGTGGCTGAGTTTTAATTATGCCAAGCTCTGGGAAAACAGCTTCTTCTGATAATGTAAATAACTTTTGCAAGGTGTTCTTTTAAAGGCTATAGTGGAGGGAGACTTTAATCTCCCTGGCATTGTGTTATCTTGTAAAGCTAAATTTTGCTAAAGCTTTTACATATTCTCTTTTCTTTTACTGCTTTATTACCTAAGATTATATAATTGTGTGAATTGATAAATGGAATAGGAAATAATGTGATCCAGTGTCCAAACCCTCAACTTTCCCTCCTGTACCATTCCTTTGACATTTTATGGAGGAGACTTTCTGATCTACTTGAATGAAGTCCTTGTATTCCTAAATTAATACATGACAGTGTGGTTCAGTAAAGCGTCATAAATAGTGTTTCTGAGATCTTCTGTGGTCGCTTCGGCAGCACATATACTAAAACTGAGATCTTCACGTGTTACTGCTTTTTAGGTTTCCAAGGAAAGAGCCTGCTGTGTTTTTTTATATTGCATTTTCTCTGTTGCTCTCCCAAGTTAGCCTTTTTGAACAACAGAAAACAAATGATATCAGGCAAAATGCCCTTTAGTTTCTGTTGTAGATGTGGCCCTTGGTAGTTAATTTGGTTGATGGAGTGTCTTTTTATATCTATATCATTTGGTGATCTTTTGTATCTTTGTGGCTGTGTGAAAAAAGGGATTTTCTCTTGGATGGGTGAAGGGATAGTTTTAACCATCAAGAGGCATTCTACCTGTTTTTGTGTTGGCCAAGGGAAACCTTGCTACCTAGAGCTGCTTGCTCTGTTTTCACTGTGGGTCTGATGTTTCCCTTGAGATGGCTGTTATGCCCATATGAGTGAGTACACTGGTTACTCCTGACTGTGTATGATTGATGTGGGCTTGAGTGCATTTTAATACCTAAATCCAATAACTAAGAAAAAACCAAAACAGTTCTAAGGTTAGTAAAGCTAGCTTTACCATTGAGGCATTGTAATTAACTTTGTTTGGTTGAGTTTTTGAACCATCTGAGAGTGAAATGAAAACTATTTTAATTAGATTGAATGTGATTTATATCCCACCCTCCAAGATTTCCTTAGCTTTCTCTCATTGACCTTGTCAGACTTTGATAAAAATGCCCTAGGGTTGGAGTAGTTTAGATAATTGTAATCTGTGTAATGGATTCATTAATTAAAATGTTTGTCGTTTTTGACTGATTAGGCTTTGTAACTATCAACATTACCAGGCTCAGTTTTGTATTGTTGGATGTGGACATTAAGTTGTTGACCTGTCAGGGATTTTGTTAAGATCTGGGATGGAAGAGACCCAGGAGTGGGTTCACATGTTAGCTTTTAAAAGGTTGTAGAGTGCCCACTGCTGTCTGCGGGAGAAATTACACATTTGAGATAGTGAAAGGGCTCAGATACAAATGGGTGCAGTTAAATATGAAATGGGTGTTGCTCATTTTGTGTAATGTAGGGATCTCAGTGGTTTGGGAATGCTATCACCAATTTGATGAAAAGAAAGTTTTTTGGTAAGTATTATCAGGAAAATACTCTTTCAAAAAAATAATATTATGCTAAAAATTGATAGTTAAAATAATTTTCTTGATTATTTTTTTAAATATATGTTCATCATATGGTATTTGGAAAATATAGAATGATATAAAGAAAATCTAAGACTTTTGTAATTCAACCACTATAGTCTTTTGTTATTTATCTTTTCACTGTTTTTCTGTCTCATTCGTTCCCACGGGATTGATACTAAAATCAGGAGTTTGTGGGACACTTTAATATATGCTTGATTTTGTACTTTAAAACTTATATTTACTGTTTCTGTGTGTCTGTATCCTTTTTGTACTCTAAAATTAAAAACATATATTAACAAAATCCCTTCAGAGGAAAGTTAGTCTATCTTGCTACTTTTCAAGAGAAAATATGAACTGAGAATCATGAATTTTATTGAAATATAATAGACATTTAGTTGCTTATATTTACATTATACAATTCAGTGAGTTTTTTAAAAAAATATATAGCTGGCATACAATAATATACCAGTTTCAGTTATATAGCATATGGATCAGAGATCTATATAACTTGCAAAGTGATGACCCCACTAAATCTAATACCCTTTTACCCCATTACATATTTATTCCATTGTTATTAATCATCTCCATGCTACACTCTATATCTCCATGTCTATTCTGCAACTATCCATTTGTACCCCTCAATCCCTTTGCCTTTTTTCGCTGTCCCCCACAACTCCCCTCCCATCTAGTATCCCTCTAAATATTCTCTGTCTCTGTGAGCTTATTTCCACTTTTGTTGTTGTTGATTTTGTTCTTTAGATTCCACATGTATGTGAAATCATGCGATATTTGTCTTTTTCTGACCCATTTCATTTAGCGTAATACCTTCTAGGTTCATCAAGGCAATATCTTTTTCCATCCCCTTCCTTTTAGTCTGTGTGTGTCTTTTAATCTGAAGTGAGTCTCTTGTAGGCATCATATGTAGAAGAATCATGAATTTTAAATAAGATTACATGTTCTTCAGTTGTGTTACTATTTATATCCTGTACAACTAGTGAATGGTACTCTGGGGATCCCAGAGTTAAGTGAAAATGAAGTGTCTGCCAGTTGTCACAAAATATCTGTTTTCATGAAGCATAGTTGACTATCTTGGTTCAGTGTCATTTGGTTGTAGAAAAGAGAATGGGATTTTCAGACTCTCAGCATTATCTGTAAAAGTGCTTTGTAAAGTGCTCTGCAAAGGTGAGTCAGTACTCCCTGAGATTGTACCATGTGTTAGGACACTAGGATGGCAAGACCACAGATCCTTGTCATTGTAAAAGTGGTAAAAGTTTCATATATATGAAAAGAGGACTTTTTCCTGGAATGTTCTGATTTCCTAGCCAAAGTCAGAATGACTTCCTCAGACATGGCTATGGTATGGTGTGAGTTTGGGAAAACTAGTGGTACAGACAGTGGAGGCTCAAAATTATAACATTATTACTCTTTGTTTTAGTACTTACTTAGATATTGTAACAATTTGATTTAAAAGTGCCCTGGGGGAGATGCTTCTTTATAACAAGTCACTGTTACTTAAAAATAAAGGACTTAAATGTAGGTCTTGGAATAAAATAGATGTCTGCATTTACCGCTAGATGGAGAAATGACTCCAAGAATATTCTTGCTTCTAGCATAAAGTCTCATCTGTAGGGGTTTGAAAGTTTGTTCTTCATTCTTCCCAGGTCTTTCACATGACTTTCCTTCTTTCTTCCCCCATCTCCCATTTTTATGGTCTTTCTCCACTTGTTAACTAAATCT
Organism: Eidolon dupreanum; assembly: GCA_028627145.1. Taxonomy (NCBI): domain Eukaryota; kingdom Metazoa; phylum Chordata; class Mammalia; order Chiroptera; family Pteropodidae; genus Eidolon; species Eidolon dupreanum. The sequence continues at coordinate 71,747,854 of CM053506.1, forward strand.
CACTTGTTAAAATTGGAAATTATCTGCTAGCCAATCAGTTATTCATTGTAATAGTACTGAAACCCATTCATATTAGTTATTAAATTATGCAACTTCCTTGAGGACCTCAAACTTACAAGCATACCTGTTACGTACCTTTTACTGTGCAAAGTTAATACAGTTTTCCTTTGTCTTGAAAAATACACAGAGATCTCTAAACCTCTGAAATAGAGTATCCTTATTTTACAGAGAAGGTGCTAGGGGTACACAGAGAGCTAATGTGTTTTGGTCTTTAAAATCCAGTGTATCTCAGCCCAGTCTTTCTCAGCTCACAGTTCCTTTTTCTCTCATTACTACAGTCTGTCCTTGTGAACAGAAAATGGTTTTTGTGGGGGCTGTGGGACAGAGGAGGCAATGGTGAGGTATCAGGGAATACCTCTGATACTATATTAGGCTGCTCTGCTGCCCTTGGAGGCGAATCTGATTTGTAGGGAGATGTACAGGCAAGAGAGATGGAAGGACCATACTACTGGCCTCCTTCACCCCGGGCCGGTTCTGTGGAGGCTCACTAAGGTTCCAGGAATTCTGATATAGTGGAAGCCTGAATCTTCCCAGTGCTGAGTCTTTTGGACTAGGGTGTGTGCCTGCTTGTCTGTGTGCAGCCTTTTCTACCCTGATGTAGTTGGTATTCTTTTATTAATAAAGTGATCACTAATAAAGTGATTGTGAGTCTTGTTGTTGTTACCAGGCTTTATGAGATACCCATTGTAGCCAGTTTTTCAGTCTTGGTATACTGTGGTTTGACTCTTAGCTCAATTGTTTTTATACATGATAGATTTTTTTAAGTGGGCTTTTTATTTTTTATTTTATTTATTTATTTTTTTAGGCGAGGCAACCCTTGGTTGATCTCACAGATTGCAAAGACCTTGTCAGCTTACAATTCCTTACTTTTTTTATTTTTTACGCCTACAGCACCTGGTCTTCCTATGTGGTTTCCCATCCAGTACTAATCAGGCCTGACCCTGCTTAACTTCCAAGATCAGATGGGATTGGGTTTGTTCAGGGTAGCATGGCCATAGACATTAAGTGGGCTTTTTAAAACCAGCTTTATTGAGTTATAATTCACATACCAAACAGTTCACCTTTAGGGAGGGCTTTTAAGGAGGTGTTAATTTATTGAGGCATAGAGCTTTATATTTGAAGCTATTTCTAAGCCACACTGGTTGCACAATAGAATTGTGTTGGTGAAAACTGCAAATGTATCCCATATAATTAAATATCAAGGGACTAAATTTGACCCATTGTCTGATTTTACAGTTACCTGCATATATGATCCATGAGTTTCATGTGATTACTTTTAAAGCAGTTGGGAGTTATGCGTAACATGTTTATTTACAGGTTATTTTGATTCTGACCAGAGTGAACAATCTAATATCTTAATGAAATTCTAATATTTTTAAAATATGGTAGCTCAGCTGTAATTTATTCATAACTAATTTGTTTAACCTTATGCTTTCGTGTTTTTGGACATAGCCATCAGTACACAGATCGTTGCTTTGGTTTGTTCATTTGAGAATATATTTGTCTTAATAATACTGTTCACTATTAATATTCTCTTGTAGATGTGAGAAGGGTGTTATGTCTTTGGTGAATGTCAGGAACTGTATTCGCTTCTATCAGACTGCAGAGGAACTGAATGCCAGCACCCTGATGAACTACTGTGCAGAAATTATTGCAAGTCATTGGGTGAGTGAAAGATTGAGGGTGTGGACAAAGCACCCTCACTGGAAGTCAGAAGACCTAGGCTTGGGACCTGGTTCCATGGAAAGGTATCTGTCTGGTGCCTAGTTTCCTCTTACTACAAAACTGAAGGCTAAGTAGTTGCATTTTTTGATCTGTGAGATTCTTTTTGGCTCTTAAAATCTCACAGTTCTGATTTCAGAGTAGAGGGTGGAAGATAGCTCAGGTCAAGAAAGTCTTGCAGTGAAGGTACACCTGCCTTTACCCTCCATCTGCAGAAGTGGCTGTGAGCCATGGGAGCAGGTGCTGCCATGAAGATAACAGGCCTGCGGTGCTCGCCAGCACCATTTCAGAGCTTTTTCCCCTTGCTTTCTTCTCCATTGTGTGGAGAACATTGTTAAATTTAGATTTGCCCTTCTTAGGTAGCATTCCATCATAAAGAACAGTCTTGCATTTCTTTGTTATGTTTGTTTTGCATTGTTAAAAAAAAATCATAGCTATTGCTATGTTTTATAACCTGGTTTCTGTGAATTGTTTGATTTTCAGCATTGTAAGCAAAAGTGTCTAAAAGAATTGGATTATAAAGAATTAAAACAAATAGTAGCCTTTCTGCTAAAATGGGTGAAAATTTAGAGATCTGCAATATTAGAGACCAGCTGTGACTCAGTGGAGTGAATTGTTTTTGGAAATTCTGATTGATTCTGTAATTGCCATCTTTCTAGTTTTGGGGGCCAGGGAAGGACTCTGTTATCTTGTGGAGGGCCTCTAGTGGCTGTGTCCTTCCTTGCTGGATGTCAGTGTTGTTTGTGCTTTACTGTCTCATCAAGAGGCACAGTAAGTAATGGTTTGGTAAAGAGTAGAGTCTTGGGACCTCTTGGCTCTAGATCATGGCTTGGCCATTTATCAGTGTGTGAACTTGGGCAGGTTATTTAGCTCTTTGTGCTTTACTTTCTTCATCTGTAAGATGTGAATGATAATAGCTCCTCTCTCCGGGTTTTTGCAAGGATTAAATCAGTTGGGAAAAGTTAAGCCCTTTAAAGTAGGGCTAGGTACCTTCTAAGGGCCTCTTAGTAAATGTCAGTTGTTATTGTTGATATGTTGAATCTGTTCTGCTTTTCACTATCTTTTTAATCTTTAGGATGACCTACGAAAGGAGGACTTCAGCAGCATGAGTGCTCAGTTGTTATACAAAATGATCAAATCTAAGACTGAGTACCCATTACATAAAGCTATCAAAGTGGAGAGAGAAGATGTGGTCTTCCTTTATCTAATTGAAATGGATTCACAGGTACTATAGCTGTTTTTCATTTTCATGCCTTTTCCCCAAACTATACTTCATTTGTTTCTCTCTGTAATGCTTCTCACTTCCTTCTGAGCCATCACTGACACAGTCTTTAATGTAATATCTCTACTGTTAGTCTGTTCAAAGCAATCTGAGCTTTGTCTTATCATGCTCCTCAAAAATTCTTCTAGCCTCTGCCCATTGCCTGATTTCAGAGCCACTCCCACATTTTCAGGTAGTTATTATAGCTGAACCTAACTTTTAGGTACCAAAATATGTTTTGGTTTTCTTTTGCTCCTGTAAGAAATTACTACAAACCTAGTGGCTTAAAACAACTCATTTATTATCTCACAGTTTTGTAGGTTGAAAGTCCTGTACAGGCATCACCTTTCTAAAATCAAGGCTGTGTTCCTTTCTGGACGCTCTGGGGGAAAATCCATATCCTGCTCCTTTCGTTTGTTGGCAGAATTCACTTCCTCATGGTTATACTACGAATGTCTCGATTTTCTTGCTGGCTGTAAGCTGAGGCCTGTTCTTAGCTTATAAAGGCTATGACATTCCTTTATCTCATGGCCCCCTTCCACTTATCTAAAAAAGCCAATAATAGAGGATGAAGTTCTTCTCCTGTCATATCTCTCTGACCTACTAATCTGCTTCCCTTTTTCACTTTTAAGGACTCATGTGATTAGATAAATTGAGTCCTCTTGGATAATCCAGGATTCTCTTTTCCACCTCAGGGTTCTTAACCTTAATCTTATCTGCAAAGTGTCTTTCCATAGTGTAAGGTGATGTCACAGGTTCTGGGAGATTAGGACACGAACATCTTTAGGGAGCTATTATTCTGCCTACCACATTGTCTTAGAAGAAATGCCGTAGCGTTTGACAGTTGGAAGTGTAGTATGTTTATCCTGGGTGTCCAGTGTGTATGTGTGGTGGCGGGGGGTAGGGGTGGACATTAAACTGCTAGGAGGAATTAAATAGTTAAGCCACAATCTTTTATATAAACATTATTTCCCATCAGGCTCTCTGAACTGGCACTTTTGTTCCTATAGCACTGTCTGCATTTCCCCCTTGGTCCTTATATTGTCTTCCATGGTGTTTGTGTCTGCTTTGTGAGCCCCATTATTTCCGTGCTCCCTGAAGGGCATGTGCCCTGAGGAGGCCTGAGAGAAGTTTGTGAATTCGTTTGAATTTGGGGAGTAAGCAGTGTTATAGTACTAAAATTTGACATTTGCATACGAGATGATATTTAAGTCAAGGTGGGAGAGATTAAAATCAGTTGTATTCTCTCCTGGCTGGGTGCTAATTTACAAATTTATCTGTGCAGCTCCCTGAGAAGCTGAATGAATTGGATCATAATGGAGATCTCGCTTTAGACCTAGCTCTTTCACGACGGCTAGAGAGTATTGCCACCACGCTGGTTAGTCACAAAGCTGATGTGGACATGGTAGATAAGAATGGCTGGAGCTTGTTACATAAAGGAATCCAAAGAGGTAGGAAGAGGTATATTTTATATTTTTCTCTGTGGACAATTTTACTTTTATCCAAGTAATTTTTGAAGACTCTCTTACTCTGTTCCACAAAATCTCAAAGTCTTCTTGAGTCTGTACTCACAGCCTGTATGATTTAGAATTTGTGATCAGTGAGTCAGGGAGGGACTAAAGAGCTATTGCCTCTGCCTAGTTGGTTAGGCTTGTCATAATGTCAGTAGGGCCCCCAGAAGAAAGTCTAGAATGATGGTACTTTCAGAAGTGCCTTTTACTTATAAGCTATTGATGTGTTTGCTTATTAGGTGTATTACTTTGTCCAGGAATTGCGCTATGAAGATTTTACTTATATCCATTACTGTTAAGAGGAAAACTGTCAAAACCACTAATAAGTTTAAACATATTCTTGGATTTAGAGTTGTCACTTTTACAGACTAGATATCTGTCATAGCTAAGTGGTAAAGTTTCATTTTGTTTTAGAAAAGTTATATGAAATTGTAGCTATCTTTTGAGTATATAGTCATTGGTAGTAAGATAGAATTAAGATGAAAACATTTTGATCTTAACAAATTTACTTTTCGAGGGGAAAAAAGTACATTTTTTGTTTTGTTTTGTTTTGTTTTGTTTTTCCCATGGCCTTATTAACTCTTAAGTCCCAAATGGATCCTTGCTGACTCTACTTTACAGTAGTCATTTTTTGACAGAGTGGGAAGCTATATAGAGGTAGAGTTCATTATGGACTGAAAGCTTTCAAAAATGCCAAAGACTTAACTTTGTAGAGAGAGAGATGACTTGATTGAAGTACTTAGCCATGGCCACTTTTTTGTTTACATGTGAATGTCAAAGATATTACGCTGGTTTCCCCACATCTTAATCATGTATATTTACCCGTCCAGTTATGCATTATTACACCATTATTGTCTCTGCTACACTTTGCCATTCACAAGTTAGCTCCTAGTTGGTGGAATGTAGTTACTTCAGATATGATTCTGTTGCAGCTATGGCTTTGCCCTTTTTGGGAAAAAGTTTTAATAATATAAATATCCCTCTAAGCCATGTGTTAGAGTGTTAAGCTTGCTGGCTGATGGAGAGGAAAATTTTGTTCATCACTGGGAAAGATATCCTTAGAGTACGTCAGTGTTAAGAGCAGATGCATTTTTCCCAAGCACCATTGTGCAAAGCCATTGGGGTGCTTAGTGCTGGGTGTGTGTTCAGTGGGGAAAGTTTCCACCACATAGGGAATTATTCTTTCCCATACCATTTAGTGTCTGAGATGTTTATTTTGGAAATAAATAGTCTTGTTACTAAAAAAGCAATCTCAGAATTATGTTTTCTTTCCTCTTAGGGAGTTAAAGTCTATGTGTGATGGAAAAACATCTTCGATGAGTTATTAAATATTTTGGTGATTGCTTAGTTACAAGAATTGCCAAGAATTGTGGTGCATTTTTTATGCTCATTTTCAGATGATTTAATCTTCTATTCTGAATTTATCAATTGCATTCAAGCCTGCAAATTACAGTGTGGGTATGATAAACTTGGTTGTTGCTAGTTTTGGAGAGTGTGGCATGGTGTGGTAGACAAAGCACTGGCATTGGAGTGCGGATGTACCATGATTTGAATCCTGGCTCATCTACTTACTATGTGGCCTTGGACAAATCACTTAACCACTCGAGTGTCCTTTTCCTCATCTGTAAAGTGGGAATTATTTCTCTTTACTGGTTGTTGGGAGAATGAGAGACAGTGTTAGCAGCACACCTTGCACAGTGACTACAGTGGGGTAGGGTCAATCCACTGCTCTTAACTAGCCCCTGTATTGGAGAGCCACAACAAGTTCTAATTCCTGTAGGACTTTTTTTCACTTTTATTTCTTTAACTTGAGCTATCCATCTGTTGACTTTGCCAAATAATTAAATTGAGTAACATACTTAAATTTAATTGTTAACCTTAGTTTAATTTTATTGTAATTTGAGTGAAGATTTTTTCATATATGAGATTTAAGTCTGATCTGGACATGTGTTAGTAGAATTTATAAATAAAATAGTGATCGTTTTAATAACCAAGTGTACCAATCAATTTGTATGAGGAATGAAATAAGCAGCCAGGAGATATGCATATGGCAAGAGGGATGCCATCTCTTCTGAGTAACTGGATCTGGGCCAGAAGATGAATCCTTGAATTAAAAAAATCTAGTTCTTCTTGTGCTGATTTTCCTTAATAATCAACATCAATCTGTGGGTCTCTTAAATAGGATGCTCCTTTCTAATTATTTGTAGTAGATTTGCAGATGATTCCACCAACTGGAGCAGCATGAGATATAATTTGTATTAAATAATGAAAGTTACTGGCTGTTTCCTCAATAAAACTTCTGTCAAGGAGCTGCGTTAAAAAAAATTGTATGTGGATTTTAAAATTTTTAACATATTATTAGAAATATTTTTATGTGGACAAATCATTATAATAATACCTCACATACCTGACAGTATTGGCGAATGAGGTGATGAAATAACTGAAACTTTTAAGAACCATAAAACAGTTTCTATTTTAACTGTTTTTGATAGAAATCTTTCTAAAATGTATTAGAAGTTTTCTTATTGACAGAAACTTTATAAATGGTGCTTCTGACCTTTTCTGTTCCCTCCCTTTGTTCTGTTTTTTTTTTTTTTTTTTTTTTTTTTTTTTATGTCAGTTGTCTTTTTTAATCTAGGTTATGTACCCATGAGCTGACTTTCTTTTAATATAAAACATTATCAATTTTCAATTTCCAGTAATTTCTAAATAACTTTTTGGGTGCATTGCATATATGTATGTTCGTATATATATTTAAGTAAAGAAAAATCTTCGGCTCTTATTAATAAGCTAGATCTAATCTAAAAGCTATAATTCTTTTAAGAGGGTTTAAGATATAAACATTTTCTTATTATACCTTCCACCTGAATCCAACCATTAATAGGTCTTCCTGTACCCTTATTTCTGTGTGCAGTATTGCCCAGTTTATCTTCTATATATGTAGTGTATTATAAGTTTTTCACTAATCTATATTGTTTTAGCTTTACTATCTTTTTATCTCTTTAGTTTGGAATATATGCTAAGCTTATAGGTAATGAAACCACATTCTACTTCTTCTCCAGTATCTTATATGTCGGACTTTTCGTTTTAAGACTTGTCAATAACTAAATTTTCTTCCCATTTCTATAATGTAAGTGGCTTTCTCTAGGATATTTTATTCTGTTGCTAATATATTGTTTTTACATATTCTCTCCTAGACCAGATCTCTGTGGGGTACATACTGCACATTAGGGTTCTACCGAGAACTCCACTGTGTGTAGGTATATATAGAAGGCAAAGGCCTGAACCACCCTAGCCCTGTGGTATGCATGTTACCTGTTGCTTTCAGAGCTCTCCTGAAATCCTTTTGTAAAGAAATCAACACTTTTGTCCTTTGCATAGGATGTTGGTAAAGATTGCACTTTCCCCCACCCACTAAGAAAAAATTGTTTACGGAGAATGCAAATATTTTAGAATGTATTGGTTAGAGAAGTCTTAAGTTACTTAAAGTTAAAATTGATTTGGAATTAGAGCCTGTCTGTTAAAGTGCAGCCTAATAGCTTCGACCAATCAATCCATTTTCTTCCTAAACATTTTCCTGGTGCCTGTTTTGTATAAGATGGTAGATGCAAAAGTAAATCAGACGTGGACTGATCAGCATCTAAGAGGTTTGTGGTAGCCTAGCCACCTCAGTGCCAGAGCTTACATTCTCCAGCACGATGGTCCCTTGGAAGAAAGTACAGAGTACATGGCAAGTGTTGAAAACCAGATGATTTTGAAATTCCATGTCCACTGAAGACCAGATGAAACCCGTATATTCATATGAAAATGAGCATAGGAATGTAAATAACAGACTTGAGAGCTTTGCCACCCCTGAAATTCTAAGCCCCATTCTAAATGTTCAGACCCCGCAAGTATAGTTGAAGATGAAATATTATATAAATGAAAACTTCACATAAGTGACTTCAAGAAAAAATCATCATCTGGAAGTTGTGATTCAAAGGAGTGTGCATCTACAATATGAACAGAATTAGAAATAGATGAAAGTGTCCTGATGCAATGAAAAAAACAGATCTAACTATGGAAAAAACACCATAGCTTATGATCAGTGTAGTAAAGAAGTTCCAAGGCGTCCTTAACAACTAGACTTTCATCCTAAGACATCTAACAACTTTAAGAAGTACAGTCACGATCATAGGACCAGTAAATTAACCTGAGAGGTTGTTCTCATTCTTTGTATCTTCTAGCTAAAGAAGGATGTAATTTGCAAGAAATTCATCCCTTACAATAAACCTTGGTGAAATGTAGATGCAGTCTAGAAAGTACCTCTGGATTCCAGATGAGCTCTTGGGATGATTTAGATATGTACTCTGGTACATCCATTGAAGTTAGACATGTGGACTGTCAATGGGAGGATGAGTTTGATTTGAAAGACTTCTCAGCTATGAGCTTAGTCAGCGCTACCTGGAGGCCACTGAAGGAAAGGATTGCTTTTACCCAGCTAGGTAAAATGTCTCAAAATGTGCATTGTGCTTTTATAACTGGATGATTTCTCTGTTAATAGTTTATTATCTCATGATGCATTGTTATTCTTGCCTTATTTTCTTAAGAAGTGTTAATTTTATGTATAGTAATTGTTTTTGCATGTTTTAAATTATAAATGGAACTAAATCCAAGGAAGGTTGAACTTGAAGTAATCTTACAGCAAACTTAATTGCTTAATCTCCATCATCCTTTAAGTTGACAAGTTTACTTAAACTGGTTTTCCACAGGTATTTTTAACATTAAATTGCCACTTGTCAATTGCTTGCTTCTAAATTTAATCATATATTCACAGAATCGATCTAGAGTCAGCTTTTCTTTGCGGATATGTGACAAAGTATTTTCAGAATTGTATGCCTTTAATATCTTTATGTAAACTTAATTCTTGGCCTTTTGTCAAGATGTCAAGGTAATTTTTTTCCTTTATACAGAGGACTAAATAGTCAAACTTGGTAGTTTGAGCTATTGAAATTATTGGACTTTTATGTAAGTTATTCATTCTCGATTTGGTATTTGTAAATAGTCCTAGTTAGACTCTTCTACCTGTAACACTCCAAGAGTTAAGGCAATGGAAGGGACTTAGAATGAGATTTTTTTACAAACAGTTAATTCACCATGTAAATTTTTTTGAAACTAGTAATGTGTACAGATTCTTTGTTCAAATATTCCATTGTAAACTTCTTACTAAGACTATTATTTGTGTGTAATGAGATTGAGAAAATAAAAAGACTCTTTGTAATAATAATAAATCAATAAGACATGGTCTTACTCTGAATAGGAACCTGTATTCAGGTGCAGCAGATTGTGGATACGTGTTGTTTAGGTACACAGACTGTGATGAGGAAATGAGGGAAGCAAATCGTGTTGGGGAGAAACTTCAGAACCCTTTTTGAGAGTTGATGACCAGAAGAGGCCTTTGAAGGATAGAAGCCTGGTATATTTAAATAGTGAAGCAATACTGAGCTGTGGGGGCGGAACAGATAACAGGTAATCAGAAATTGAATGAAGCCTTTTGAATTCGAGCATGTAACTCTCTGATCTCAATGATGAGTTTCCACTTACAGGGGTCCCAAGAGGTTCCACTTTAGACATGGCCAGTTTTCCCTCTTCTATCTCTGCAGTTACTAACTTGATGACTTTTTGAGGAAATATTGGCCAGAATAGCTTGCTTTGGGTATTGTCACATGTGACGATTTCTTCTGTTGTTTGGTTTCAAGGCGATCTCTTCGCTTCTACTTTCCTCATTAAGAATGGGGCCCGTGTCAGTGCTGCTACTTTAGGTGCCCAGGAGACACCGTTACACCTGGTAGCATTGTATAATCCAAAGAAACATTCAGCAGATATGATGTCTGCAATGGCACAGATTGCAGAGGCCCTCCTGCAGGCTGGTGCGAACCCCAACATGCAGGACAGCAAGGGCAGGTAAGTTGGGGAGCAAATAGACTGTTCTTAGCACCATTCCCAGAATGTTATTTTACGGTGGCACATAACTGGCAGACAGGGACTTAATATTTTTTTCCAGCTTTATTTAAATATAATAGACAATTAGTTGCTCATATTTACATTGTACAATTCAATGAGGTTTTTTTCAGTTATAGTCGGCATACAATATTAGTTTCAGTTGTACCTCATAGTGATTAGAGAACTATATAACTCACAGAGTGATCACCCCACTGAATTTAGTGCTCCCTTCCCCTTATGTATTTATTACAACATTATTGACTATTTTCCTTATGCTACACTTTATATCTCCATGACTATTTTGTAACTATCCATTTGTATTTAATCTCTTTGCACTTTTTCATCATCCTCCCAATTTCCCTTCTATCTAGTAGCCCTAAAATATTCTCTGTATCTATGAGTTTGTTTCTGCTGTTGTTGCTGTTGTTTATTTTATTCTTTAGATTCCACGTGTATGTGAAATCAAATGGCATTTGTCTCTCTATCTGACTTCATTCAGTGCAATATCCTCTAGGTCCATCAAGGCAATATTTTTTTCCGTCCCCTTTTTTTTAGTCTGTGTGTGTCTTTTAATCTGAAATGAGTCTCTTGTAGGCAGCGTATGTAGGAATCTGTTTTCTTATTCATTCAGTCACTCTTTCTTTTGGTTGGAGCCCTTAATTCTTTTCCATTTGAGGTACTGGTTGATTGGAATGTCGTTGTTACCATTCTTTATTCCCGTTTTTGATACATGTTTTTTCTTCTTAAAGAAGTCCCTCCAACATTTCCTGTAATACTGGCTTGGTGTTGATAAATTCCTTTAGCTTATTTTTGTCTGGGAAGCATATTATATGTCCTTTGACTCTAAATGATAGCTTTGCTGGATAAAGTATTGTTGGTTATAGATCCTGGATTTTCATCACTTTGAATATTTTGTGCCAAGCCTTTCTGTCTTACAAAGTTTCTTTTGAGAAATCAGCTGCCATGTAGGTAACTAACCTCTTTTCTCTTGCTGCTTTTAAGATTCTCTTTGTATTTAACCTTTGGCATTTTAATTATGATGTGTCTTGGTGTGGGCCTCTTTGGGTTCCTCTTTCTTAGGACTCTCTGAACTTCCTGGGGTGTATGTCTATTTTCTTCACCAGGTTAGGGATGTTTTCCATCATTTCTTCAAACAGGTTTTCAACTTCTTGTTCTCTCTGTTCTCTTTAAGGTACCCCTATGACATAGATGTTTTAACAATTTTGTCCCATAGGCTCCTTAAATTATTATATTCTTGGCTCCTTTTTTCTTGCCATTCTGCTTGGGTATCTTTGACTTCCCCATCCTTTACATCAGTGGTTCGATCCTCTTTATCCACTCTGTTGATTCTCTCTAATATACTCTCCATCTCAGATAATGTGTTCTTCATTTCTGACTCATTCCCTTTTATAATTTTTATTTCCATTTTTATGTTTTTTATCTCTTTGTTAAAATTCTCACTGAGTTCATCTACACTTATCCTAAGTTCATTGAGCATCTTTTTAACCAGTGTTTTGAACTCTGAATCTGTTAGATTGCTTGACTCCATTTTTCCTGGATCTCTGTTTTGTTCTTTCATATGGTTTCTGCTTCTTTGTTTTCTCATTTTGGCAGCTTTTCTGTGTCCATTTTTATGTACTAAGCAAAGCTTCTAAGTTTCCCAGTCTTATTGACATGGCTTTGTGAAGTAGGTGTCTAGTGGCACAGTCCTGAGAGGGGTTCAGCTGCAGACCAAGTTTAGCCCCAGTGTTTGCCCCTCCAGAGCCACATGTTAAGATTCAGCAAGAAGCTGCACCAGAAACCAAGGTTAGCATCCAACAGTGTGGGTCTTGGAGGTACTCAGCAGGTGGCGCAGGACTTGTCCAGGACACAACTGGATGTGGCTTGGGTAGGGCTTTGAGTTGGGGGAGGCAGAGTTTCAGGGAATCTTCTAGGCAGAGCGACCTCTGTTGTCCAGTTTGATGACATCTCAGCTATGACGGCACTCATACTTAAAAACGATGGATCTCCGTGAACTCTCAATAGCATGTGGTAATTACTTTATTACCCCCCAAAAATTGCATCCTTTTTTATTCCTTCTGTTGATTCTTTTATTCCTCTGCCTGCCCCCCCTTCTTGGCTGCAGTAAACTCTGGGAGTCTGTACTTCTCAGATACATGCCAGCCTGGTGCTCTGCAGTGGCTGTCACTTTCAAGATACTTGAGAGATAAATAAAAGCAGTGAAGAGTGGTTAAATGCCAGTTCCTACCTGTTGCCACTCTGAACATGTTTGAGAATAACGAAAAATTATGGGAAGAAAAATATTTATTTTGAGAATTGTGGAAGATAGGCAGGGGAAAATATGGATACCTATGGTAGAAACTGCTGTTTTAAAAACATCAATATATACACAGTAAGTATCAGTATTTAATAGGAAGTATTATTTATCTGTTCCTTTTATTGATTCTTGTCCTTTTGGCCACTGAATAAGTGGTAACATATAAGTAAGCACATTTTCATTCATTGATACTTGGTCATGGTTTTAAGGAACTGTTTGCCAGGGTGTAAAAAGACACTTTTGTAGAAATGTAGGATTTGTTGTGGATGGTGATTCTACGCAGTTTAGTCACCTCTTGCTATGAGTAATTGGGCCTGTCCTGACTGACATCTCTTTTTCATCCTGCAGGACTCCTTTACACTTATCCATCATGGCCAGGAATGAATACGTGTTCAATCAGTTGCTGCAGTGTAAACAGTACGTAGGGAGACATGGAGAAATGCAAAAGCAGTTGTGAGGGTGGGATTGTGAGTGAAAAATAATTCTTTTAAATTTCTTTTAGTGTTATAAATTTTAATAAGTAAAAGTAAAATTAAAAATGATAATTCAAGAAGTGCAAAGAGAAAGGTTGAGGCTTTTAGCAATGTAGAGTGTCTGAAGGAGATGTTTGCTGTTCATATTGTTTTCTTATTTTAGATTAGATTTAGAATTGAAAGACCATGAAGGCAGCACAGCTCTGTGGCTTGCAGTGCAGTACATCACTGTGTCATCTGACCAGTCTGTAAATCCTTTCGAAGACCTTCCTGTGGTAAATGGGACTTCATTTGATGAAAACAGCTTTGCAGCCAGACTCATTCAGCGTGGCAGCAACACCAATGCACCTGATATGACAACAGGTAAAGCATAGATCATTAAAAGCTGATACTAAGTCTGGAAGCTCCATGAAATAGTGTCAGTGTTTTACCTACAATTTAGAAACTGAGTGACCTACTATTATAAATCTGAGTTCTTTTTTTAATCTTAGGCTTCAAAAAATATAGCCAGACTCTGAGTTATGTCCTTTAAGCTGAAATACTTTTATATGTTAACATAATTTTTTTTTTTTTTTTTTGAAGAATAACTTTCACGACAGAATTTCTTTGGAAGAATTACTGGTTTCTTATATCTGCATCTGTGTTTAGCTTTGGAGATATGTTTTGGTTAAAGTATATGAGTAAAACATACCCTTACATAGTTATGTAGCTGGAAAAGGTAGGCGTATTTTAAGAGCCTTTCCAGGTAATTGTGGACCTATTTCTTTGATACTACAGCAAGCAAAATTCATCAGGTGATTATTTCTTTAAGGGTAGTTGCAATGTGGAATCTGAAACCCTATCAATGAATATTTTGTACTTCGTTATATTAAAATACATGATCTGCTTGTGCTTTGACTGGATCTTTTCTCCATGCAAGATTTTGTAACATCATGCCTTAATCATTTGGAAAATATTGGTTCAATGAGTTATGTAAATCTTTCAAATGTCCATGTTATTTTAGAATCACATTTATTAATATCACCTCTGATCTCATCAGAAAAGTCAGTGTTGATAAGTTGTCAAACTTACAGTTGCAGATAAAAGTTTTGCAAATTCTGATTTTCACTTGCAAGATCAAATTTTATCATTTGATACAAATTGTTTTTCTTAAACAGACAGGTTCACTTTGTTCATTTTCAAGAAAATGTCTGCCAAGTACTTACATTTGAATACCATAGTTTGTTAATCAGTTCTTTCAGGTAGAAATGGTTTTCCATGCAAAAAACTGCTACTTCCACTTGTAGTTTAATAGTGACACAAGTGCTTTTCCTCGAGACAACTCTTGTACTTTGTTACAGCAAACATGGCTTTATGTGTACTTCCTTTGTCACACAGAATGTTAAAGACATGTACACAATGTTGAGATTTAATAAAGCTGGTAATTTTTACTGCTTTATCAAAGACTGCCTTAAGTGAAACTGGCTTTTTTTGACTGGATATATGGATTACAGTGACTACTAGTACATTTTGGGGCCCCTACCTTGATTTGTGTTAAGGCTCCCCAGTTTCATCCACCATTGATTGTGTACCATCAGTGCACACTGGGGAAAAGCAAATAATATCAAGTAGTAGTATTAAGAAAATAGCTTGCCCTCATGGACCCTCCGAAAGACTCTGAGAAACTCCCAAGAATCCATAAACCACACTGTGAACCACTGTTTTAAAGTGAATATCTCCTTGATCAACTAAATAAAACATGAGGATGTTTTAAGGAGAGGGATTCCATATGATTCAGTATTGAGTACCAGCAATACATAAAGAATGGGAACGTGCCACTGACAAGGAGAATTGGCCAACAAAAAAGGATGGATATTAAACAGCTCTTCCCCTAAAAGAAGTTTAATAATTAACATTTAAATAAGGATCAAATGAAATCATCCCTCTGGGTGACATAAAAACTAAAAGCAATAGTATATAGGACAGGGAGTATAGAAAATACTGTGTTTAGACCTAAGACCCACTAAAAATGAAATTGTTACTAAATTGCTTTTAATTTACAAGCATATGTTGGTTATTGCCATAATTTTAGTGATTTATAATTTTATCTACATTATGTAAGAGTGGCATGTAAGAGATTGGTTCTTTGATATTTAGGTTGAATATTAGACTCATATCCAATTTTTATAAAAGTTTGACATGTAAGTGAAGAGAATGTGCATTCTTTAATTGTAAGATGCAGCATTCTCTGTTTATGTTCATTAAGTCAAGCTTGTTCATCATGTTGTTCAAATCTTACTCATTAATTTATTAACTTTGGACTGCTTAATCTGTCAATTCTCTGGGAAGTATATTAAAATTTTTCTCTGTGATTATAGATTTGTCCATTTTTCTTGCTAATTCTGTCAATTTTACTTTACATACTTAGAATTTTAATATAAGTTCATGATTATTTTTTTCTTGTTCCATTTTTTTTTAAAGACATGCACTCAGTGTTTTTTAACATTTTCAACATTTCAATGATATTTTAGCAGTTGCATGTTATCTTTGTTCTCTAGGGAGGTACAGGTATGCTCCACTTTTCAAGTTTGTCTTATACCACTTCACTTTTACAAAAGACCTACCTCTTTTGCTAACGAAATAAATCCAGAAGATTTTCACTTTTACAAAAAAAGGCAAAAAGCAAAAACAGAGTTCAGCATCTGTTTTGCAGCAAGGCAGCATGAATCCCAAGCAGCAAGTGTGACACTGCTTTTACTATGTGTTTTATTTTAGGTTTTATGTGTTATTTGATATGATTTGGTAAGTTATTTTGGGGGTCTGGGAATGCTTAAAAGTTTTTCCATATAATTGGAATTACTTTACACTTTATGCCATTTCAGCTTACAAAAGATTTCTTAGGAAACCTGTACTCCCAGATAATGGGGAAACCTGTGTGTGATGTACCTTTTATGTACACCACAGTGACTACAGAAATGGCAATGAAACTTTAGAAGTCTAAATTAGAATGACTCTCAGCTAGGGGTGCAATGACTTTCTCTGAGGAAAAAGGAAAAAATAGAATGAAAACAAAGCAGTGCTTTGTCCCATATTTTTACCTTGTTTTTAGTCCAATATTTAATTTTGTTTGTGTTTTCAAATAGCATAGATGTAGAACATTAGATTTTGTGTTTATTCAAAAAGGAAATGGATTTTAATAGGGAAACACTGCTCTAGGCTTAACCATTTTAAGAGGAAAAGAAGAAAAAAAATTTTGTTTCACTTAGAAAAGAATGATAGTGCTAAACAAAATATTTCTAAGCCAGGAACAAACATATTTAAGGCCCTAGGAGTAAAACTGAATTGTTTCAGGGGCATTTTCTGGTCGAACTTTAGCTCACAGTGTCTTCAAAATGGTCATCTAGCCCAGAGATTCTCAAATATGGATGACTCCCTTCCTCCCAGGGACATTTGGCACCATCTGTAGACATTTTTGATTGTCACAAGTTGGGGGCACCACTGTCATCTAGTGGCAGAAGCCAAAGATACTGCTAAATATTGTGCAGTATAAGGATAGACCCCTCACAACAAAGAATTAATCTACCCCCAAAAAGTCAGTAGCACTTGCTACTGAGAAACTGTTCTAATGCAGCTCCAGTAAGGAAGCATAACTTGCTTTCAGTCCTGGGTAGTGGCTAGTGCAAACTCAGGAAAGAAGGAATGAGTGTCTCCTGGCTTCTAGACCAAGTCTTTGCTCTGCCCAGGTGCATCCTAGTCTCTGACCACTATTAGGGAGTGCCTGTGTGGACTTAATTTGTACTGACTTCTGGTGGTGGGAAAGGGTGGGGTATGGTGCAGGGTGGAACTGGATCTCATTTTTATGCAAATAGAAGAATGAATATGCCCATTTTCTCCTAGGAAATTGCTTACTACAGCGGGCAGCTGAAGCAGGAAATGAGGCAGCAGCTCTTTTCCTTGCAACCAATGGTGCCCACGTCAACCACAGAAACAAGTGGGTAAGTTTGACAGGGCAGTCAGGGGAAGCGGTTTTGATCTATGGAAGAAATGGCAATGGCAGATGTGTAGGAAAAAATAGGATAGATTCTTTTTTTAATTTTTGTCAAAGTAATACATGCATGTGGTTAAAAAAAACCAGAGTGAAACAAATGCTTTTATTCTCAAATATTGGTTGGTTGATTCATTCAGCAACCATTTCCTAAGTATATCAGATCCTAAACTACAATATACGTATGTCTGTCTTTCTGTGGATATTCTGTTACAGGAAAGAAATATGAAACTGGTCATGGTTTTTTTAGGGAAGGATAATTGAGTGGTGGGGCAAGGCATGAAAGGAAACTTCTTGTCAGTCACTGTGTAGTCTTGCAGCTTTTGAATATTGAATCAAGTTACCTGTAGTACTAACTTAAAATGTTTCTAATTTTGAAAAGTGGAGGAAGGTGATCTTGATCAGAGTTTGAGATGAGGTTGATAGAACAGGTGAAAGAAACAGCACAGATGTGCGGCGGGGCTCAAAGAGACATGATGGTCATATTGAAAGCATTTGTTTATCTCTGGGGCCGTGACTGAGGCTCTTTCATTTTCTGCAGTGTTTATTTTAGTGATACTTGGATGTCCTCTGTTGTTTAATAATAGTCATATTTTTATAGTTAGCAAGATAATTATAAATACAAATTTTAGGGTGGTTAAAAAGGTCATTGGAAATGCAGAAAATGAGGTGCCAGGGAGTTTGGAGGGTGCTTGAGAAGACTGAAGAAACTAAGGATGATGGCACAGGGGGAAGGGGGAGAGAGTAGGAGGAATGGATTAAAAATCATGGTGGTCAGCTGATAACAGAATGAGCCAAGAGCTGTGACTGGCACTGGGGACCTGAACTGAGTTTCAGCACTTTAGGCTGTCATTATCTTTTTGTGAAGGGAACTCCTAGCCTAAAAGTGCTATGACTTGGGCCATTTGTTTCTGTTCAGGGAGAAACCCCGTTGCACACAGCCTGTCGGCATGGCCTGGCCAACCTCACTGCAGAGCTCCTGCAGCAAGGTGCCAACCCAAACCTGCAGACGGAAGAAGCTCTGCCTTTGCCAAAGGAGGCTACATCCCTGACCAGCTCAGTGGGCAGCGTCTTTATGCAGACGCCACTGCACATGGCAATTGCCTATAACCATCCAGATGTAGTGTCTGTCATCCTGGAGCAAAAAGGTAGGTAGTTGGGAATTATTACTGCCTATCACTTTGACCTTTGAACAGTGGTTTTGAGTAATTGCAGAGTTTCTTGCACTGGTGAGTTTTCTTACCCAAAAAATTCTTTCAAGTCAAACTAGATAAGCATATTATCTGGTTCCCAACTACTGAGTACATTTTCAAAATGGGGCCTACCCATTTCACCCTGGGTTAAAGTGTTAGAACCTTTGACTACTTCTCTCTTAATTTGGGGCGTTTTCCCAGGCCATTTCAGTATATGTCAAGCAAAGCTTTGCTTTGGTGTGGGCACTGTCTCTGAGAACCTTGCTATCAGCAGTTCCTCAACCAGTGGTCAGTTCTCTCATCTGCCTCTGAGCCTCCCTGGCAAGTGAACTATGAAAGAGGGGCCAAGGGAAGCCCTTGCAGTGGAGGAGGCCCATTTCCCTCAGAAAGTCATCCTCAGATTCTCTCTTCTGTCCTGAAATTTGTTTTACTCTTGCCTGCATCTTAGGTAAGGCCAGCACTTTTTAGTACTGTGCTGTGGAAGGAATTAGGGTTTCAGGTAGAATGTGCCTTTTTCTTGGTTCTCACAGGAATTGTAAGATGGTAGGAATTATGCATTAGGCAAACATTGACAGGGCATTGTTTTGATCCTTTTTCCACAGTTAAGTAATTAATGTATGTTTCCATAGCAGAACCTGGTTTCCTTTTGTGACAATTCAGTGGTTTAAGTTTTAAAAAAAATTTCATTTTCCCCATTAGCTTTGTTTTAGAATATCAGATTTCTGGGCTTCCAATCTGCACAAAGAGATTTATCAGTTCTCTTTGTAAAGAGATAATCATATTTTATAGCCAGTAACTTTGAAATTGAGTTTTTTATTCTCTTGAATACTTTAAATGTGATCCATGGGACGGTGAAATCAAGTGTTCTTTTTCTTTTAAAAATTTAGCTAATGCCCTTCATGCCACCAACAACTTGCAAATTATTCCGGACTTCAGCCTCAAGGATTCCCGTGATCAAACTGTGTTGGGCCTGGCATTATGGACAGGTAAGGTGGTGCCAGAAGCTATTGACGTCTGCTGACAGACATAGGGTCAAAAGGTGACAGACATAGGGTCAGAAGGTGACAGACATAGGGTCAAAAGGCAGAGGGTGAAATATGGACAACTAATTGTCTATTATATTTCAGTAAAGGTGGGGGTGAGGGAGCCAGGGAGTGAGGGAGTGCACATGCAGAGGGCTTGAAGCTAATCATTTGGTTGTAAAATAACCTTTCTGTTTGGGTTAAGCCTGTACTACCCAGAGGAAAACTGCTGGTTTTGAGAAGTTTAAAAGGTGTATTTGTTGTAGTAAGATGTTGGAGAAATGGGAAAAGCTGGGCATGCATTAATCAGGGCTTGTTTATTTCCCAGGCATGCACACAATCGCAGCCCAGCTGCTGGGCTCTGGGGCTTGCATCAATGACACCATGTCAGATGGGCAGACCTTGCTGCACATGGCTATGCAGCGGCAGGATAGCAAGAGTACACTCTTTCTCCTGGAGCATCAGGCAGATATAAATGTAAGGTAGGTTGTAACAGCTGTAACATCAGGTAACATTAATTGAGATGATTCAAAAGCACAGTCTTGCTTGTAGAATATGTTTTTGTTCCTTGTTAAATAAAGGAAGAAAAACAATGACTTTGAAAAAGTACAAATGCAATACTGTAACTGTAGAAAATCATACAAAGAACATTCCAACAAATGAGCTATCAAAATGACTTGAGGGGGTAAAATACACAGAGTTAAACTTTTATTGTTTCTGTATTTTCAAAGGACTTTATCTCCAGTGTCAAGTGATCCTGAATGAGTAGCTGAAAGAAGTTTTTTTTGTCAAACGGGTAGTTGGGGTGGCATTTTATTAAGATACTATTAAAAGCAGCTATATGCCTATAAGATTTCAACATTCTGGGATGTTGGTCAGTTACCTTCTCTGTGATATAGGATGGCATGGCTATACATTTTTTAAAAGGCAGAAGGGACAAATGCTATTGATAGGTTAAATTTCTCTGGAAGAATATTAATTAATGTGAAGTGCATTTAAAGGATACAGCAAATTCTGGTCTATGGAATGCCCAGAAGGATACCGTTTATCATTTGGATCCAGCTACAAATGTTGGTTTTGGTGTGCATGTCCTAGCAGGACTCAGGATGGGGAGACAGCCCTTCAGCTGGCCATCAGAAATCAACTTCCACTTGTAGTAGATGCCATATGCACCCGAGGAGCTGACATGTCTGTGCCGGATGAGAAAGGGAACCCCCCACTGTGGCTTGCGTTGGCAAATAATCTGGAGGACATCGCATCCACTCTGGTGAGACAAACTCAATTTTAGCCTGTTTATTTATGGGGATATTTTCTGTCAGAGATAGATTTGATGCCTACATAGCAATCAAAAGGAGCAAGAGGTCTGCTAAGTAACAAACTGGGTCAGGAATGAGCAGTAGAAAGTCATGTTAAAGAAACTTGCAGTTCAGCATAGTCTCAGCCAGCATTTTTTTATGCTGTCTTTATCAAGAAAGTTACCAAAAAGCAAGAAAACTGAGGCATTCCTCATGAATCTTCTGACGTAGATTTATTTGTTGTGGGCTGCCCTCACTATTACTATAGTAATAAATTCCCAAATCTCAGGTTTGTCTCCCTTGTTCAGAAGACAGGCTTCCCAAAGTGGATGTAGCCCTCAAAGTTTCTTAGCTTTCTGAAGGGCCAGAAATGTGACATTGAGGCATTTTGCACTGGGGCGGGGCGGGGCGGGGGGGGGGGGGAGTTACCCAATTGTTATTGAGATTACTTGTTAATTACAGGTATTAACTGGGGGCTTATGAGTATTTGTATATGCATGCACTTATGTGTATTTTCTGTTCCTCTAGAAGGCACTAATTAAACATATCAATCTTACACTTCCCAAACACATCCCATAGGACCTAGTGCAAGAACTTAAACAGAGTAGATTTTAATCAGTGTTCGTAAAAATAATGAAACATTAAAATAATTATCAGTTAATTATCAACTGTGTTTGCCTGAAAAATGGATCTAATGATATGCCTACAGCTCAGAGATGGTAATAAAAGTTTTCACCTTTGCTACGCAGTGTTTGTGAATAGCCTATGTTTTTCTGCAGGTCAGACATGGTTGTGATGCCACATGCTGGGGTCCAGGACCTAGTGGGTGTCTTCAAACACTCCTGCACCGAGCCATTGATGAAAACAATGAGTCCATCACCTGCTTTCTTATTCGCAGGTCCGAGAAGCCTGAGTATCTCTTCAAATCTTTTTATTCAGTTTATTGCAAACTGGCTACAGTTGGCTAGTTTTATTGTTGGCTTGACTTTCATAATCAAGGCTATCAGTGGGTCACTGTTCTGTCAAGTCAGCCAAGTGACTTAACTCACTTATAAGGGGAGGAGCTCATGTGTCCAGATTAGAGAATCTAAAAGCTAACTCAGCTTCCTACTTTGGGAGTCATGTAGGCTCTCATAGTCAAATCAGACCAGTTTACACAGAGAAGCCAAGAGGCTGGGGTGAAGGAAACCAAATGGCCTCTGCAGGACCCCACTAAGATACATGAGCAATAATAACAGGCTTCATGACCTCTCAGTACAGTATGTGTGGGAGGCAGGGTTACTCAGGAACTTTTAGAGCAATGGTTCTCAAACCTTAAATGCGTGCATATCTCCTGGGGAGCTTTAAAGGGTTCTGATGCCCAGGTTGCCCCCAAGACCAATTGCAGAAGAATCTATGGCAGTGGGACCAAGACACCAGTATTTGAGGCCAAGGACCAAGGAGAGCAGTCCTTGGTGGTGGCAGCTTTTTTGTTGAATTGGATGAAGCTGCTGCTGTATCTACATGCCTTTTGGCTGGGTGAAAGCATGGTGCTAAGACCCTTCTTTTCATTTCCTCTTCTTTTTAAGTGGCTGTGATGTGAATAGCCCCAGACAACCTGGTGCTAATGGAGAAGGTGAGGAAGAGGCCAGAGATGGGCAGACCCCTTTGCACTTGGCAGCCTCCTGGGGGCTGGAAGAGACAATACAGTGTCTTCTTGAGTTTGGTGCCAATGTAAATGCTCAGGTATGGCAAGTTTCTCTTTTCCTTGGAGATAGATGGTAACCCCAGAATTAGGAAAATTTCCTCTTCTCGCAAAGGGACCTTGCAGATTCTCTGGTCCTGGCCCTCTGCTTTACCATGATTGCGGCTAAGATACAGACAGATGAAGTGACTTTCTCTGAGTCATACAGCCTGTCTGGTAATATTAATGATTTTATGATAAGACTTTTCTTTGTGCCTTTGTCCTTTTCTTTTCCTCCTATTTCTGTTACAGATTTCCTCTGAGAGTTTGTTTTAGCCCCAACTTACAATGGTTCAACGTAATGATTTTTCAACTTTATGATAGTGTGAAAGTGATACACGTAATAAATTACATGAGAAATATTCAACTCGTTAATTTAAATGGTCTTAGTGTTAGATGACTTGGCCCAGTTGTAGGCTAATGTTAAGTGTTCTGAGCACATTTAAGGAAGGCTTGGCTAAGCTATGATGTTTGGTAGGTTAGGTGTATGAAATACATTTTCGACTTAAAATATTTTCAATTAACCATGGGTTTATTGAGTTGTAGCCCTATTGTAAGTTGAGCATCTATACAGTGTTTAGGAAAATGTTCCAGTAGCCCAGCTGAACATCAGTGAGTTGTATTCCTTGATGTTTTAATGTTATAGCCTATGAAGATTTATGTATGCTGCCCTGTAGCCAGATAAAGAGTAGTATAACTTAGAAATGAGATTAACTGCAAATCTTCTAAACCAAGTGTGTTTGTGCCCCTGGGTCACTGGAGCATAGGGTAATGGGGAGTGGCTTTTAGTCATCTTTTTTTGGCCTCTTTAAAGGCCGATTTCAAACACAGGGTGGCAGCATTTATTCTTAGAACGAAATTTATTTTAAAAGTTATTCCCCTCAATATTTTTCTTGAGTTTTGTTTTTCCTTTGGACATTGAAACCCATGCTTTGTCCCTATAGGATGCAGAAGGAAGAACACCTGTCCATGTGGCCATCAGCAACCAACATAGTGTCATCATTCAGTTGTTGATTTCTCACCCTGATATCCACTTGAATGTACGAGATAGACAAGGGCTGACTCCTTTTGCCTGCGCCATGACTTACAAGAACAACAAGGCAGCTGAAGCCATCCTAAAACGAGAGTCTGGGGCTGCTGAGCAGGTAAGGAACTAATACCTAAGCATGCCCGAAGCACGGCAGAACGTGTTACATGGAAACTAACCATATGTCACCAATTAAATAGATCTCTTCTTTATAAAGACATTTGTTCTGAAATTATACTCCTCTCTTAGAATTTGATCTTTCTAATACCCTGTCAGTGCTGTACGAGATTTCACTGTTCTGCCCTGTATGTCAGCCCCCTGATGGTGCCACATGTAGAAGGAAGCTGGAGGTGACTGTACCCAATAATAGGAATTCTGTCTCATATACAACTAAGGTCATTCTTTGCTTTTGTTTGGTTATTTAATTGCCCTAGTAATGAATGTCTTTAAAAGATTGCAATTGAAGTTGAGGAGCTTTTGGTCTGATGACAACTCTGAGTATTTTAGAAAAGTTAAATTGTTACCATTCAGCTTAGCAGACTCAGTTGTCCTGTTCTTTATGCATAGTGAACTATTGACCTACAGCATCAGATTGTTTAGGAAATGACATTAGCAACTGATCTGAGGTGGGAGCTTAGATGGGTTTTTTAAGTCAGTCTTACAGACACTTGAATCTCTATCCAGCACTTAGAATACTGCCAAGTTTTATGAATAGCCATTTAAGGTAAAGTGGAAACTTGGAACCTGAACAAAATGAAATCTAACAAAGTTGAAGACTATTGCTTGGCATTTCAGATTTCTGTATATCATGTTTCTTGAGCATTTGCATAAGTGACTGAATCGTGTAGGTGTTTACCTCACCATTGCTCAGATAGTGTAAAATGTTCATGAATGGACACAGTCATTTCACATTTCCTCTCTGTCTAGTATGAAACTGGTTATGTATATCAGAGTCCTTTGCAGATACATTGCTTGTGATACCAGCATATGCTGTGGATATGTGTGTGTTTGTAAGGGGACGTGGTATATGTGTAGCATGTTGATATCTCCTTCATTTCTCACTAAGCACTCATACTGATAGGATAGCTCTTGTAGCTACAATACCCTCTGTGGTTTGATTTGAATGAGCTTTTGTCTCCTTTATGTGAGTGAAACAAAGTCTGTGATATAATATTGGCTGTCTCTTGCAATGTATACTCTTATCCCGTAGCTCGTAGCTCGATAAAAGAAAACTTTCTGAAAATTTCTGAAGATTTGATTTACTGCTCAGGGTGAGGCTGGCATTGCAGCTGTGGTGTTAGGATGCTGGGGACTTGTTTTAGTCAAAGCATGAGACTCCTAAGGCTAGTTTCCAGGTTTGCCTTTCCCTGACCACATCAGTATTTTGATGCCTGCCTTTCCCTGTCTCTTTCTTGGCTTTCCAAGTCCAGCTCCCACTGCAGGAGGATTCCAGAGCACCTTAGATCAGCGCAATGACTCTCTTTCCCTGACCACATGGATATAACCATGCACATGTGGTCATGTGCACAAATATGTAGGATGGGTCTGTTTTTTGGGGGGGGCAGGGCATGCATTTAGTGTTGTTATTGAGAGGAAGCTTCCTGGAACTGAGGGAAGGACTACACCATGACCTCTCCAGTGGTCAGTGCAGCTTGCAGCTGCTCAGGAGGCACTCTTGCGTAAGGGGGCACACTAATATTTTGGTTCCTACTTGTTGTCTTAGGTGGATAACAAGGGCCGGAATTTTCTTCACGTGGCAGTTCAGAACTCTGATATTGAAAGTGTTCTGTTCCTGATCAGTGTCCAGGCTAATGTCAATTCCAGAGTGCAGGATGCTTCCAAGTTGACTCCTTTGCACCTTGCTGTCCAAGCAGGCTCAGAGATTATCGTACGCAATTTGGTAAGTGTTGCTGAAACATATTGCATGTAACAGGTAGGAAAAGCACATGGTAGAGTGTATACAGAACCTCTCATCAAAAGTGTTTTGCCAGGTATTGTGAAAGGCCTGTGCAAATTTAGGGAGCTAAGCTAATATACTCAGGAAAATAGATGTGGTAGTGGGCATCATATCCTAAGTGCCCACTGGGGTGCTTGGGCAGCAGATGCTGGAGTGAGGCCTTGAGGGATAGCAGAATTTTGATGATAGAGGCAGGGTGGGAGCATCTAGGGAAGGGAGAGATTCATTTCTGTCATCTGCCTACTCTGTATCAGACACTCAGCCGGTCCTTTTGAGCGCTCCTTCCCTCTCTTTATCTCTCTTGCACCTTTAGTCTTCTTTTTTTCCATTGAGATACAATTGACATGTAACATTAGTTTCAGGTATACAACATATTGATTCGATATTTATATATATTGCAAAATGACTACTACAGTAAGTCTAATTAACATCTGTCACCATAGTTAAAAAAATTTCTTGTGATGAGGACTTTTAGGATTTACTCTCTTAGCAGCTTTCAAATATACAATACAGTAATATTAACTATAGTCACCATTGTATATTACATCCCCATAACTTATTTTATATCTGGAAGTTTGTACCTTTTGACCCCTTCATCCATTTTGCCCTTCCCCCAGCAATCTGTTCTCTGTATCTATGAGCTTGGGTTTTTTTGTTTTTCAATTTCCATATGTAAGTGAGAACATAAAGTATTTGTCTTTCTCTGACTTAATTCACTTACTCTAATGCCTTCAAGATTCATTCATATTGTCACAAATGGCAAGATTTCATTTTAATGGCTAAACAGTATTCCAGTGTGATGTGCGTGGGTGTATACACACCCTATCTTTATCCATTCATCCATCAGTGGACACTTAGGTTGTTTCCATATCTAGGTTATTGTAAATAATGCTTCAGTGAACGTGGGTGTGCATATATCTTTTCGAATTAGTGTTTTTATTTTCTCCAGATAAATACCCAGAAATGAAATTGCTGAATCATATGGTAGTTCTATTTTTAATTTTTTGAGGAACCTTTATATTATTTTAAATAGTGGCTGCACCAATTTACATTGTCACCAACAGTGCATAAGGGCTTTCTTTTCTCTACTTCCTCACTTTCCTATCTATTCTTATTTCTTGTGTTTTTGATAATAGTGATTCAGACAGGTATGAGGTGATATTTCACTGTGGTTTTGATTTGAGTTTCTCTGATTATTAACGAAGTTGAGCATCTTTTATGTACTTGTTGACTGTATGTCTTTGTAAAAATGTCTGTCCAGATCCTCTGCCTGTTTTTTCAATCGGATTATTTGTTATTTTTTGCTATTCAGTGGTAGAGGTTCTTTAGATATTTTGAAATTAACCCTTATCAGATATGTGATTTGCAGATATTTTCTTCCATTCAGTAGGTTGCCTTTTCATTTTGTTGTTGAAAGATTTGGTTGTGCAAAAGCTTTTTTATAGTCCTACTTGTTTGTTTTTGCTTTTGTTGCCTTTGTTTTTGGAGTCACATCAGAAAACAAAGTCATATCCATCTTCACCCATACTGATGTCAAGGAACTTATTGCCTCTTAATTCACAAAACCACCCAGAGGGGTATAGGAAATATTTTAACATTTTACAAAGGAAAAAATTTAAGCCCATAGAGAATTTTTCCCCTCAAGATTAACAGCTAGACAGTAGTATAGCTGAGATTTTAGCCATACCTATTTGACTCCAAAGCCTGCCTTTTTCAATACAATCTAATGCTCCACCAGGCAGGAGAAGGGTCTGAGCAAAGATGTAGAAATTGAAAATCATAGTGGTGTATTTTAAGTAGAAAAGTTTAGTGGAAATTTGCGATAGAGAGGAGGAGATATGGTTGGAGAAGCAGGTTGTGGAGTGTCATATTTTAAACCAAGAACTGTGAGCAGCCTTTATTTTTTTGGCAGTGGAGAAACCATTAAGTGTTTTAGCTGATAGCATGATCCAGAGCCTAGACCAGGGGCTCTATGTCACCTGGTTGGCCCCTAAGAGCTGGCAGTTGCTGGCGCTTCCCGTCAGCCCTAGGTACATGTTGCAGAACTGATCACTGGGGCTCCTGACTAGCATTTGGTGCCATGCCATTTGTGTTTTTGAAAAGAAAAAAATATATATATGTGTTAGAGCTGAGAGAGCATTTACCTTGGGAGTGGGGTGCAAGGGGAGGTAGTAGCAGTGAGGGATAGATTGGAGAATGATTGAAGAGGTGGTTTAGATGGACACCAGGCATAGACTGGATGTTGAAGAAACAGCTAATGAGGCAGAAGTGGGTCTCGAAGTACAATCAGGCCACATGTTCATCAGTCTGCCTGCCACCCTGAGAACCTGGGGAGGTCTGAGGATCATGGCCTCTTCACCAGGGTCATGCCTCTGTCTTACTAAGGCCTGAGTTAAAAAGTTAGAAGAGTCCCCAGAGACAGCTGATCTTCCAAACAGTAGCCAGCCATTCAGCCCTTCTTCTGTCTATTGGTACAGCTTAGTGTTAGAACCTGTTCGTGTTGAAACAGTTCCTTTACCCAAACCTCACCTTAGTCTCTTGAGTTTTCACTAAATCTACTTCATTTAATCAGGTTATTTTACTTAGAAAAATTATTAAGACTGTAAATGAAGCACATTGAATAGTAGTTCTCAGACTCCTGTGATAGCACGATCCTCAGAAATCATGATATTTGTGAAAGTCCACAAAATATTGATGAGTTCATCTCATTCCCAGTGATAGAGCATACGTTTTGGTGTGTACTGTTTGACATTTTAATTTGTTTATTAATTTTAAGTTTAAATGCATAGAATGCAAAGTAACATCCAACCTTGGGGTTAGCTGTGATCCTTAGCACAGCGCTTGTGACCATGAACCTGTGCTGTGTCCTATCTGGACCTATGAGTGACTTGACTGGATACCCAGAGGTCTTAGGAGGCTGGGACATGGAAGTCAGGGTCAAAAGCAGTGCAGCTAACCAGTGCCTAGAATTTCCCAGAGACAGAGTGCCTGCGCACACAAAGGAACCAGGGGTGGCTTCAACCCTCAGGAGAGGCAGATTGAGTTCTGACTGCAAACTGCAGATTCTTTTCTGTTAACAGTAACTGTTTTTGAAACTGTCAGAAAGTGGATGATGAATTAACTTCAAATAATGAACAGAGAAAATATTTTAAAGGTCCTTCCTGCCTTTGATTCTGTATTTTTGTTATTTTTTCTCTTAAAAAATAACATAAAAATAGTACATGCTTATTGTGAAACATAATGCATATAAGGATAATATAAAGCACATAAAGATATAAAGAGAAAGTATCTCCCTTTCACCTCTAACTCTCTTCTGAGTCTGGTATATATGCTTTTAAATACCTTCAAAGTTTGTGCATATGTGTGAATGTGTATACATTTCTCTATATCTCTCTCCAAAAAAGAATCATACTATCATACTGTCTTCTAACTTGCCCCTTTTTAAACTTACTATATCATAGACATCCTTCCATGTTAAATTATAAATTTTTATCTTGATAGTTACCTATTCTTTTTTTTGTATATATTATAATTTTCATAACTAAATCCTTTTGGCAATCTGTTTTTACCATTACAAGCAGTAGACATTCTTACATAGTACAATAAAACTATAGTCCTATCTAGTTTCATATTCTGAAGTCTTAGAAGTAGAGTTTCTGTGTCTTAAGGAATGGCTTTTTAATATTTTGAGATTTATTAATTTGCCCTTGGAACACGTTTTGCTAGCTTACACCTTATCAGGAGTGTTTGTGAGGCACTTATGCTCCCAGTTTTGCCAGCAGGGCAGGTTGTGTAGAAGAAGGCAGGCTTGGCCCCCTTAAGTGGGACCTTGTTTGGTTGTAGTAAAGAGGCTGCTCATGTAATCAACTTCAACAGCTTCTTGCAGGAGCCAAAGTGAATGAATTAACCAAGCACCGCCAGACTGCCCTCCATCTCGCTGCCCAGCAAGACCTGCCTACCATCTGTTCAGTCCTTTTGGAGAATGGAGTGGACTTTGCTGCTGTGGATGAGAATGGAAATAATGGTAATTCAGTCATTTCACTACGTTCAGTGCTGAATGCGTCAAGCAGTCTCTCCATTCTCAGGGTAGAGGCGCACTGCACCCTTGTTTCTGCTTCCCCTCAGAGTGATTGGCTTTCACAGGAGTAGAGCAGTGACAGGAAATGCTCTGAACTGGGCATCCAACCTACCACTGACCAGGCCGTGGGCAACCTCCCAATCTGAATGGTAATCCTTTAGGCCTCTAAGCCTAAATTGGCTTCTTAAGGGACCATTAAATCTCATCTTTGGATAACTTTCTACTTTGGAAGCAGAAAGCAAAGTTTTATGCAGTTGCATTTATGACTGATTCTTGAGGAGTAGTGAAGACTGGAAAGGATGGTTCTGTGAGTAGACCGTGGCTGCTCTAGCTGAGTCTTTTAGAGAGAGGTTTGTGAAGGTGAGGAGAGGTCGAGATTTTTTGCATGTGCTTCTGGGCCTGCGTAGTAAGAGGATTTTCTCTGCAGCTCTGCATCTCGCGGTCATGCATGGTCGGCTGAACAACATCCGGGTCCTCCTGACAGAGTGCACCGTGGATGCTGAAGCCTTTAATCTAAGGTGAGTGTGTATGGCCCAGAATGGGTGGTCACTGATGCCTCATGTTAGCCTCACATGCATGCTACAGAACTGGCCACTAGGGCACACAACTAACCTTTGGTACACTGGAATTTTTCTAGTTGAAAAATACTTTTTAGAAAAACTTTTATGACCTATTATGTCCTTTGATTTATCCAGCATCACAGAGTTTAGAAAATTCCACTTCTTTTGTGCATGATGGCTGTGGCAGATCTATACCTAACTTTTCCAACTTGTTTTATCAGAGGTCAGTCACCACTGCACATTTTGGGACAGTATGGCAAAGAAAATGCAGCAGCCATCTTTGAGCTCTTCTTAGAGTGCATGCCTGAGTATCCTCTAGATAAACCAGATGCAGAAGGAAGCACGGGTATGTAATAATAAGCTGTTTGTATGTCCTGTCTCACTTGTGTTCCTTGCTTCCTAAAAAAATAAGAGCCCAAGCACA
Source organism: Eidolon dupreanum (assembly GCA_028627145.1). Lineage (NCBI taxonomy): Eukaryota > Metazoa > Chordata > Mammalia > Chiroptera > Pteropodidae > Eidolon > Eidolon dupreanum. The sequence continues at coordinate 71,778,483 of CM053506.1, forward strand.
CATGTCATTATTTAAGGGTATTCAGCCCAGTGCATTTCGACTGGGCTCTGTGAAAATCTGTCACAGATCCCTCCTGTGGAATTTGGCAGTATCTGATTTTAGGTACAAGCACAGATGAAGTGTATCTAGTGCTCCAAAGTTATACCCATGTCCAAATAGGCCTGTTTGTATTGCCCTCATCTACCTCTTATACAGTCAACTAGGGCTCTACCCAAGCTCCCAAGTCCCAGGAAAGAAAATATAACCACCTAATAGATGCTTCAGAAAGAGGAAATGTGTTTACATGCTTTGAGAAAGTGGCAAGTTATATACAGATAAGGGCTGGCATCTTATCGAGGGGGTTAATAAATAGGCCTCTCTCATGGTGGTGTTCTGCATACCAAAAATCACTGTTATTTTGTGTAGCTTTCTTTTTGGGGGGGCATACTTTTACATTTATTTTCTTGCTGAATATTCACAACAACCCTATAAGGTAAGCAGAAAATATAGTGTGTCCCATATTTCAAATAAGGAAACAGAGATGAAACCCAAATCTCTTTCTTCCCAACCCAGGGTTCTCTGATATTTTTGCTGCTGCTATATATTCTCATTCATTTGTCCTCATGCCAAACAGAGCCTCCATGGCCTTTGGCAGTCACCAAGCAAGGAGTGTCCTGAACCTTAGCAAAGGACCAAATAGTTTGTTATCAGTTCTTAACCTTGGGAAGAGTTCTTGGCTTTTATACACAAATGTGTTTTTTAAGCTGACAATGTCAGCCCTGGGAATGAGCTGTTGGAACCAGCACATACTCTAGTGAGCACCATTTTCTAGAAGCAGGTAAATAGGCAGGCAAGCCCATGTTCCATGTCCAGACTTCTGAATTACAAAGAAGACCTAGTGTCAAATACCTAGCTCTGTCATATTCTAACGAGTGATTCTGGGTAAATTTTGTAAATTCTCTATGCCTATTTTCTCATTTGAATAATAACCCTTATCTTGCTGCATCATTTAGAGATTTAAATGGTTTTGTTTTCCAGTGCTGCTTTTAGCATACATGAAGGGGAATGCTAACTTGTGCCGAGCCATTGTCCGATCTGGGGCTCGCCTTGGGGTGAATAATAACCAAGGAGTCAACATTTTCAACTATCAGGTTGCCACCAAGCAGCTTCTGTTTAGACTGTTAGGTGAGTGGCCCACTTTCTGCTCTTTCAATGCAAGCACAGTTACAGTGTTGATTAACCAGATGTATTGGTGATCTTTAAATCTCATAATGACTTGCTTCAAGATCTGAACCAGTAGTTTTCTAGGCACCACATAGGACTTTTTTATGAATGCCATGAAGAGCCTGTGAGCAATGCTGGTGGTGGGATCACTATTAACAACTCTTCAGAGACTCTGCTTTGGGGCCCCTGTCAGTGTCCCACTTGTCCTGATCCTGCTAGAAATTCATAAGTTCTAGGCAGGTCACCCTTACCATGTCTCCAGGCTGCTGATCTGCACACCCTTCATCTTTCAGCTTATTCAGATTTTCTGCCTCCTTCAGAGTGGCCTTCTGCTTCAGCCCCCACTGACTCTTTCTCTGTGTTCCTTTTGTGAAGAGGAGTGCTTCACTCTGGATGATTTCATACTTACAAGTCTTTACTTGTCCTCACTGAGGTGACAGAATCAGAATGCCTCAAGTGCCTGCATGTCACTGTGCTGTCATCACCCACAGTGGAGACAGAATGGGGTTATTAGCCCTATGGTATGGTCAGAGAAGTGCACTCAGAAATACTTAGTGGCTGTGTGATCTTGATGTAGGTGACTTGCCCAAGGTCACAAAGCTGGTTTGTAGTGGAGCCACAAACATATCTGGTTTCTGATATCTGGTCTACTTTTTGCCATGTACTTGGTCAGCCTTTTAAGGGCTCAGAATAGGATTCCATCACAGTGCCAGTGCCTAAGAGCTCGGTAATGATGGATTCGTGTTCTGTCTCCTCCATGTGAGCTCAGTCTCCTGTGTATAGAGCACTCAGAAAAGTGCCTGGCATTTATTTAGTGTTCAGTAAATAAATACCAGTGATTATTGCTATTATCTATAGTGATAACTACCAACCTAAATACCCCAAAACTTCTACAAATTCAAAACTGAACTCCTCATCTGCTTTGGTTCTTTCTCTTCCCTGCTGGCTGTCTCACCATAGACCCAGTCACTCCATCCAGAAACTGGGAATCACCTTTGTCTCCTTCCTGCTCCCTGCCTCCCTCTCACACCCCACATTTCTGTTCACTCACCAACACTTACAGATTCTGCCCCATCAATTTTTCTTGTCTTAGTTCCCTCTTCCCTTTACCATTTGACCCCTACCAATCTTTGTAGCTGTTGGTCTGCTCTCTTACACTCCAACCATCCCTGACTGCATGTATTTCCCCCACAGACATTGCACTCTTATACTACCTTGAACACCCATTTCCTTCTCCCCCAGTCTGCCTGGCAAGTGCTAGTTCTCCATATTCCCTTCTGTGAATGTTTCCCTGACCCAGTTAGAATGTATTGCTTCTCCATCCCTCATGTCACTCTGTAATGTGTTGCTTTATTTACTGGTCTGTTTCCTTGCTCCTTCTGAAGCTCCAAGTCTTCCCTAGCGCAGTCACTGTCTGACAGAAACTAGTCTTCTCCTGCCTGTGTTACAGATATGCTGTCCAAGGAGCCTCCGTGGTGTGATGGCTCCAACTGCTATGAGTGCACTGCCAAGTTTGGAGTCACAACTCGCAAACATCACTGGTAAGACCCCACTCCCATCGCTTGCCAGAGGAGCGAGGGGACTTGTGCTGATGTTATCGCTTCTACCCTTTTCCATGATAAGCCATGATCTTGCCAGGGTCCTACACTCTCCTGGGCAAAATTTGACCAAATGGAGTGATGAGATGACAGGGCTCTGCACATCCATAGTGGTGTAGGGAAGGCAGGGAGCACTCAGACCGGTGGCTTTCCTGCTGAATGTTAGGGTTCCCATGTAGCCCCAGGCTTTCTGCTTGCAGCAAAGCTGAGCTGAGGTTCTGCCCTACCAGCAAGTGTGCTTTCTGGCCTGAGCACAAGCTGCTCTGCCAAGAACGGGGGAGCCATTCCTATGAAAATAAGATTGTTCTTTGGCTATCGCTCAGCCTCTCTCGAACTTTAAAGAAAGCCTTCTGTAGAATCACTTAAACTGTTGGCTAGAATTTTGTTTCACTGGACTAAAAATTATGCATGCTTTGGTAATTTGGCTGACAAGGGGCAGACTGAATACAGAGTACTGGTCATGGGCTTGCCTTATCTTCTCAGGGTGCTACTGTGGCTATCCCCAGTGCCAAGAAGCAGTCTGCTCTTCAGTACTCCTCTCATACTTCTTTCTTTGCTTCTACAGTCGTCACTGCGGACGTCTTCTTTGCCATAAATGCTCAACCAAGGAGATTCCCATTATAAAGTTTGATCTGAACAAGCCTGTGCGAGTTTGCAACATTTGCTTTGATGTACTGACTTTGGGTGGGGTCTCTTAGCCCCCAGGAAGGTCGAGGTCATCTCCCCAGCAGCTGCTCTGCTCACCAGCCTGACTCCACCCAGAGCAGGAGCTCTCAGTCGTCTTCCTGTGGCAGTAGACTGGAACAAACAATTAAGGACCATGTTGTGATAGATTCCATTTCAAATGATTCTGTATGATTGTCGGTGTGTCAGATTGTGATTGAATTCACTAGATGTCTAACTAATTGGACCAGGCCATTTAACCTAAGTGGTAAATGTGTAATAGGAATTAGACCCATTCTGCTAGCAACATACAAGAACACTTCGAAAACCATTTTCTCTTCCAGTAGCTTAGTGTTCATCTCAGAGCATTCATGAAAACTTCCTGCCTGGGCAGACTTAACTAGGCAAGAGCCTAACAGTAGGAAGCTGGTGTCTGGCTGTTCCACGAGAGCCTGCTTTACTCTAGGGTGAGTGGCTGTGGATTTTTCTGCACAGTGTTTTCATAAAGATTATAGGATCCTCTTGCCCTCAAGTCTTTTTATTTTATTTTTTTATTTTTGGGAAAAGCTAAGCTGTAATTTTAGTGAGCTACCCCTTTAAAAAAGGTTAAGTCTTTCTAAACAGGGTTCAAAGATGAGAGCTGAAAAATCGTGGCCTTAACAACTGAAAGCTTTACCACTGTTCACGCTACTCAGGTGTCAGCTGTGCACTTTGGCAGCTTGACACCTCCTAGGTCTCCTCCTCTCATCTTGCTGTGTCGTCTGTGGAGTCTTCAGCCACTCTGCTCCTAGAGAGTGGTGGAGGAAATGCACTTTGATTGTGCTGCACTTTTTATATAGCTGCATTATTGGCAATTCCAATTTAAAAATCCATATTCAAAAATACCCTCACACATTCATGCATCAGTGATTCTAATGATCAACTTTAGACCTCAGCTCACACTAAGTCTTAAAAGAAAAACTGCAGAATGTCATTTGGAGCAAGAGAGTTAGTTACACAGGCCAAGTGATGAGAAGGGGAATCTTCAGCCTCAGGCTGGCAGGTCCCATCTCCTTGACATGAATGCTTCTTGTTGAAACCTTTCCTAGTTATGCTGTGAGTGCTGTTTGTCCCACGTCCCAGGTCCAGTTCAATGTGGCTTGCCCCGCCCTATAAGAGCCGACGGCCCTGGCCAAGCGTGTGTGACCCAGTATTGCAAGGCTCTGGTTTGTATGCTGAACAAGGCCCCCAGAGCTTATTGGGCCTTAGTCGCTGCTAGTACATATATTAACCTTGAGGTGTTAAACTTCTTTTCTTTTGAAGGTTTGGCCAGTTTTTAAAAAAAAATGCATATATAAACTTTTACCACTGCTTAAAAAAAAAGCTGAGATGAACAATATGTGTTGTACAGTTAACACTCAGAGATTAACAATCTCAATCATATATACTGATTTTTTTCAGACTTTTAATAACCACTACATTTTTTTCCCATTAATGAAGTATGGATATATGTGTTAAAGGGACTAAATTTTTTTTTTTTTTGCAACAGCCTGTTTTTTTTGTTGTTTGTTTTGGATAGTGGTATGTCCTCTATGTTGCTGTAGATTTATATATTCTGTTGCCTAAATATGTTTGTAAAATGAACTGATAAACCAGAGTGCTACTTGTTTTTTTAATATTTCTGTGATTTATAAGATATATCTGCTTTCTATGTTAATATGAGCTTGTGCACAATGTTTAAAAGAAAAAATGAACTAGAAGAGTTGGGGAACTAAAAGTCTGTGACATAGTTGACATAGAATTTTTATAGAAAAAGGAGTTTTGGCAAACACTTGACCATGTGAGGCATGTGGTCAATTTCCATTTTCTGTTGCCTGAAAAGGGCCATGAAGAAATAGGGCTTAGTTAGTTGATTCTTTAATTAGAAAGTAAGATGATCATGCTTCAGTATGAGTTGAGGTGGTCAGTACTTTTATACTTGTTCTTTTAACATTCATGGCGGAGAGAGGAGGATGGGAATTCAAGCAGGGATGAGGCTGATTATCTTGCCCCTGCCCTGCCATATCAATTTCAACAGCAATCTTGCCTCTAATTACACTTGAAATCATATTTAAAATATGTTGAGTCACATTTCTGTTTCTTTACAGAGTCCAGGGATATCTAGAGTACTGAGTAGCCATGGATTAGGGGAACATTTGTGAGTTCTGCGTAGGCTTCAGGGTACGTTCTTGTAGATCTAGAAAAAGCACCTTCTGACAGTCTTAGGAAATCTCCCTGACCATGCCGATGCTTCCCGGGACATACTCAACAGGTTCCTTGAGTGGTGGCTGCCCTGTTGGGTCCACCCCATACACTGCCCTGGCTGGGACTTTATACACTTAGTCCCCTCTGTGCTCTCCAAGCTTACAAGACTTGAGTACAGAACTGTTTAGCTGTTCTTGTTACATTTTAATCCATAGCTTAAATACTAGGAGCAAAACTCAATTTTATTCATTCAGAAAGTTGCCAATTGTGAATGAGTAGAACATGAAGAATAAACTTTACTGAAAATATAATTTGCTGCATCAGTCAACATTGTTATGCTGAATTAGCTTTTTAACTGCCTCTTGCTCGTCACCAGATTTATTATATAGTGTATTCTTAGGTATTTTTTAAAGACGAAGGTACAAACCATGTGCTATATGTAAATCAAATGGCTAAAACTAGCTTGCTATGATCCTCTAACAGGAATTTCCCACAAACTTAAGTGCCTACACGTAGGACTTTTTAATTTTCAGTTATCCTTTTAGTGATGTCTCGATGTATTAGAACATTTGTTCCATTTGGAGTTTGTTGCCTGTGCACTGTCAACCCCAATTACCAATTTAGTCGAGGCTGGATTAGATTGCTCAATTCACCTGCCATATTCTCTCCAGAAGTGGGGTCCCTGTGACCATTAGTCCTCTACCTCAGAGCCCTGAGTCATTTCTGATCGTCCTGTTCGGCTTCCTCACTCTTCTCCCTGAATGGGGTGCCTGCATGGAGCTCAGTGTGCCTGTGGGTTCACCACCAATCGCAATTCATGCCTCGCCCCCCATTGTATTGAAGGGTGTTGTGCTAATTTTGACCATAGGCATGAAGTGGAGGGAAAGTCTTGGGAGGGGGAGAATCTTGATCTCCATTTAGGTTTCTTTCATCTAGAGAAAAAGAATACTGTTGAATTATGTAATGCTTAGACCTGAAAGGCAAACTAACTCCCCAGGTGACAATAGCCTGAGCAAGTAAATATAACTTCCACAAACAGACCCACTTGGAGCTTGCAGGTTGAGAATGAAGTAGCTCCTGAAACAAGCTTTCTTCCAGGACCGGGGATTGCTTCCCCCAGGACAAACTGCAGAAGAACTGGGCATAGGGCTGCAAACCTAGTCCCTCCTAATCCGAAACACCGAAGCTCCCCACCCCTAGCTGGGGAGAGGAGGAAGCAGAGGAGAAACAACTTTGTAAAGAGGTTTGGAACATTCTCACTTTGTGAAAATAATTTAGTAAGGAGCTGATTGTTTGACAAGATACAAACTAAACACATTAAATTCCCAGAAGTTTCATAGATGCCTTAAAGACTTTCTTTCTTTCATTGCCTATACGGTTCCTTTTTGTGTGTGTCATAAGTGATAGATTAACCAGTTACAACTGACGACATTGGTTTTCTATAGCTAGGAAGTCTCAGATTGGCAGACTGCTCAACTTAATGACTTGTTCTTTTTTGGCAGACGTATAGAGCTGGCTGTTACCATGACATACCTGTGTGATACCAAGGGAAAGGGCAGTAGCTGCGTAGAAACTGCAGGCACACATTTGGGTTGATCACCTTGGCTTTCAGGCCATTTGGGGTGGTGCTCAGTGTTGGATGATGGCATTGTATAAGACCATGGCACTTATCAGCATTGTTTCTTTGGAGTACGTGTAATGGAATGTATTTTTCAAATATTGATATTTGCATTTTCTGTAACAATTCCTTTTAATAAAATGAGGTAAAATTGTGCATTTAAACTGGAAACTTTAATAAGACATTTGTAGTTATTTTTAATGCAGAAATACCAATAAGCATTAAAAACAAACACAAATTTTTTAAACTCCTGACATGTGAGTAAATTTTTTTTAACAGCTACCCTCTAGGAAAGTTTGGATTTTGAGCACTTTTCAGAAACACATTGTCAACAGTAGCCAAAAAGTAGCTATTTTAGTCATAATGACCACCTGCCTGGATTTACTATGCTCTTGGCCCAGACTTCAGTCCATGGCAATGTGTGTGATCACAGCTACACAGTCTCAGTCACCTGACCCAACTGAGACTCTCCAAAGGACCATAGGAATTCCCTGACTCCATTATTTAGGAGAAACTTAAGAGATTCCACCCATGATGAGGTTTCTGCTGGTCGCAATCTGAAGGGAGGACTGGTACTATTGGGTTTCAAAGAATAATAAGGAAGGTTTAGGGAGTTGCACATTAAAATCTAGTGACCCATAAAGCCCTATACAAATCTAGTAGCTCACCTGGCCCTCACTTTCTTGAACTAATGTATTCTCTTTTTTCACCTGTCTTCCGTTTTGCTTACCCCCTAGTTCAGACCTGCCATGGTGATATATCATTTTTTGGTGATACGTCATAATATGTGAATATAAACAGGAACCAGGCACGTATCGAGTTTCACATACATTTACCCAGCCAGGGAAGAGAACTGGGTTTTCTGCTTTATCATTGATTAGCCAGAAATACTGGGAAAGTTTCATAATTTCTGTGTCTTAGTTCCTGGATCTATAAAATGGAAATGACCGCGGTCCTTCTTAGCTCACAGGGGTGCCCTGAGGAAGGTGATCAGTAATACATCCTTCCTCTCATGTAAGTATACAGATTCTGCCGTGCATATCGAGAGTCCCCTCCACTGAGGGCTGATAAGAGCAATGTCTACTTGCAGGAATGTGGGGGCTGTGGTAGTAGCTAGTGACCTTGAGGGTGGGGGGTTCAGCCCAGGGTCATCCCATTCTGAGCAGCACTGCAGACTTCTGAACAGACACGGTCCCAGCCTGTTCATAGGGGTCCTTCTATCAGGTCACAGCTTGTCCTGGAGCTAAGCAAGCAAGGGATAGGGGTGAAGATTTGATGCAGTTCCCTTTGTTGTACAGTCATGCAGTGGCTGAGCTGTGACCAAAAAATCCTGGGCTCTTCACTCTTAGTTCTGTTTCTATAGAAAACTGGAATCTCAGAATTCAAAGGCAGAGGTTACAATTTCCTTCAGCATGTTAGAGGGCAGCTGCCCAGCCTTTGCTTTAACACTGCTCACTGGTGTGGCAAAGGGAGCAGACTTGGGTAAAAAAGCTCAGCTTTGTCAAGTGATGGCTGCTGTAACCATCTTTAGAAGAAAGTGGGGGGCAGTGGGATATTTATGCCCCTTTTCTGGACTATAAAATGGGGACCTCTCAAGGCTGGCATAGAAGTTAAATGAGAACAGATAAAGTTCCCTGCCCAGGAGTTGCCCAACACATGTTTTCTTCTCCATTTCCCTCTGCCAGCAAGTCTTTAATTGCCAAAGCTGAACTTTCTCTGGCTTTCAGCAGAGAGGGACTGCCTGCCTTCCACATGGTTTTGCCTAGGGCCACCTCTACTGGAGAGAGAAAGGAGGCATTTCTCCAGTAACCACTCACTTTCTATGGCTGAGCCCTTGGGATCATTAAAATGACAACCTATTCTTGCTGCATCCCTTAAGAGTCACCCACTGCCCCTTTGTGAGGAGACTCTTTTCTGTAAAGTAAGTGTTTAGTGTCAAAGAGAAAATGAATTCTCAGCAAGGAAGTGAACAGCCTGCTGAGGGTGACCAAGTGTGTTTTGCAGTGTGAGCTCAGGGGTCTTCATCCGGTAGAGGTTAGGCACCTTCTAGGTTCCTCCCAAGTCCACATTTGGCTGAGAGGATTCAAGTTGCCTTGTTTTGCTGCTCCTTCAGTTTGTTATTGGAAGTGTCTGAACATCTCTGGACCTGGCCCCCACACTGTTGCTGCATTTCTATCCCAAGAATGGCTTCTGCCATTGCTCTAACCAGGGGTTCACTCCATCATACTGTAAGCTCCTTGAGGTCAAGAGCCTTGCTTTGCCCCCATCCCCCACCCCATGGCACATAGGTACTTGGTAAATATTTGTTGAATAAGGAGGACCAAAACAGTGGCAGTGACTAGTTCCCAGTTAGCCTAGAGTTGGGAGCTGTTTCCAGTTACCAGGGATACCCCAGGCACTGAGCCCAAGAGCTGTGTGGCACTCAGAGCAATGTCCTAATCTCAGATCTCCTTTTTGCTCCTGCTCCAGAGAGGGCAGAGACATACCAAAATATGGAGAAGTGAAAATAGCACTGAATCAGGACCAGAACCTTGAGTTCTAGGTTCAGCCCCATTGCTTGGTGCTCTTACTAAGTTCTTCAGGCCTCGGCTGCCTCACCTCCAAAGTAAAAGCTAACTGCACACTTCTCATATGCTAGGTACTATAGATTTAGGGGTACAAAACTGAGTAACCATTGGTCCCTGTTCTCAAAGTCTGAAGTCCAGTGCAAGAGATCAATAGAAACCCATGGTTACATGACACTGATATTTGGTATTTGAGGAGTGAACACAAGGCATCTTGTTATGGGAACCTAGGGGAAAGTGCATCTAAATCCAACTGGTGGGCCAGTGGTTAATGAAGGCTCCCAAGAGATGCTGATTGAGAAGAGGTGTACAAATTGAGCGAAAGAGGAGGTGTCATTCCAGGCAGAAGAGACAGCCTGGGCGAAGGCATGGTAGGCATAATGCAGTGAGGTGGAGGGATACAGAGGCTGAGAGGAGACAGACCATAGAATGGCCTTATCTGCCATGCTGCTGAAGAGTTAGCACTTGATCCTTAGAGATATGGGGAACCACTGGAGAGGAAATGCCTATCATCGAGAAGGATTAGAAGGATGACTCGTAGCAGTGTGGAGGGTGGCCTGGAGGGAGGGAGTGCAGTTAGACTCCTACAGTAAACCAGGTGAGAGATGATAGCCTAAACCAGAGAAGGAGTACTGGGAATAGGTAAGAGGGAATGGGAAGGAGAGAACTGAGGAGGTAGAGTTGCCAGGACTTGGAGATCGGTTGGGAGGAGGGGAACAGGAGAGGAAGGAGTTGTGGATAATCGTCAAGATTCTTCATATAGTATGACTGGGTGTAGATGGTGATGGGAACCTGGAAGAATAAGAGGGAGAAGATGAAGATCAAATGCCAGAAATGAGGTGCCTACAGAAATGCTCAGGAAAGCCGCCTGGATTAGATACATATTTGTCACTTTAAGTGGCAGCTGAAGTAGGAGTGAGAAGAGCTAGTGGGAAGGGGTTTATGGAGGAGAGGAGGCTTTCAAGGAATGTGGCCATGGGATTTGCCAATACAGAATTTATCCTGTTCAGCAGAGAAGAGCAGAAGTAAGGTGAATGTGGGCTGAGGAGTAAAGATAGTACGTGCAGCTTCTTCAAAAAACTTATCTGTGACAGGAAATAGATATGGTGCTACAAAAGAATGTGGTATTGAGGGAAGAGTGTTTTATAATGTGAGGGAAGTGACCTGTTCAATGCATACTTAGGAGGAAGAGCCAGGAGCAGGGAGAGGTTAAAGGTACAGGAAGGGCAGGTGAGGACAATCTTGGGTGGCAAAAGGAGCAGAGTCCAGGTGTAAATAGCTGTGGCCACAAGGGCAGTGGACCGTAACACTGCTGAAGGGGAAAGAGCCTCCATTTTCTAGTCAGTGAATATGGAAAGCTATTTAGTGAGATTAATGATAATGGAGAGAGAAAGGAAGAAGGATAGGGAATGTTTAAGAGTTGAGGGGATTGGGAAAGGAGTTGAAGTGAAGGCTCAGATGAGGAGAGGCCATGAATCTGTAAGAGCCCGGCTTCATTTCCTTATCTGTAAAGTAGGAACACTCCTTGCCCTCATCTACTTAAGAATCCAAGAGGTAATAGGTATGAAATTTGTCTAATGTAGATTACAGATGACCTTGGACACAACCCACCGGAAAAGCTGCAAGCCGGGCCACTATTAAGTTTAGGCTCTTGGAGGTGTGTCCAAACTTTGATGTTGTGCTAACCAGTAACCTTGTTAGAGATGTGAAACCACCTTTTGCTCAATATGCAGACTTCTCCCTTTGAAAACACTGCACTAAATTTTAAGTGTTTAAAAGAGAAACAGTGCTCTTAAATTGCTGACTTGTTCAGAAGCATCTGGATTTGCCACACCCATATAAGCAAAAGCTTTTCTAATTTCCAAAATTAACTCTATCCTATTTTATTGTCACCTCTCACTGTATTGGACTAGCTCAAATCAACTCAGTGTGGCTTTTGGTTGTAAATTCAAGTTCATCTTAGGGTAAAGGTCTTAAAGGTTATAAAAATCAGGGGTCACAAGTTTAGCCAGTGAGGAGCTTGGAACACAATTATATTGATGCTGTTAATATTTTTGTCTTTTCTAGGTGTGCCTGCTTGTTTGAGTTGTAAGGAAATGATGTAGTCCCTTTTTGCCAGTGTCCCCAACTGGGTTGGGGGTTATAGGTAAGGTCTAGGCTGGCAGCTGATCTGGGCACCTGGGAGTCTGCAGGAAGGAAGCTATTAGAGTTCAGAGCCCTTTGCTTGTCTGTCCAATTAGTTTTGAGTTGGTTATGTTTGTGCCCATTAATATCTGAGGGCTCTGAAGGAGGATGGCAAGTAGATCTAGGGGAATAGTGACAAAAATAGGCTGACCAGTACTGGGAGGGTTGCCAAGCTCTGGCTTCAGTCATCGGAATGCTGAACACATGATGAGGGAGCATGGGTCACCTGTGCAGAAGCTAGAGTCCTTCTAGGCCCTCTTGCTTGATGTCAGGAGCCATCCTAAAGCACATGAGTGAAGGGCCTGTTAAGGTTCTAGGCAGGGTTCTCTATGGGTTATCAACATATAGGGTACCAGCTTAGAGGGGGAAGGAGCATGTGCTGGCCATGGGTGGGCAGCCTGTGTAGTCCCCCAAGTTGGGGTGGTCCAAGTCCCCACGATTGCTGTGTGTAGGGTTGTCCAGCGGCTGGTCACTAGGGGGGCCAGTTGTTCTCACACACACGCAGTGGGGCTCCTTGGCTCCTGCCTTATACAGCTTCCTGGGGACACCAATCCAGTCTCTGCTCACACCTCCACTGAAGATAGAAGGAAAGAGGACTTCTTAAAAGCATGAACTCGTGAGTCTCTCTGGGAAGGGAAGAGAAGGAAGCAGCGAGCCAGGCCTGGTGAAAAGTAGAAGCCATTCTACTCTCCGTCTTGGCACTTTCCCAAGGCGGTGGTCTGCAGTGTCCACCCCTGAATCTCATGCTCTCTCCTAACTTCCTATTGTTCTTTCCATGCTCCCCCGGCCCTGCTCTGTGCCTTCTTGGGAGGCAGCACTCTCTGTATTGGTGGTAACACCTGTGAAAGTCTTTCCCGCAACGGCCTGTGAGCTTCCCAAAAGCAGAATCTGGCTCTGATTCTCTTCTCACTACATCCTAGCACTGGGCTGTGTCTTGATCTTAGGGTCTTAGGCACTTGGGTAGGGGTGGGCAACTGAGACAACAAATGCAGGGCCTGATGGTCAGCCTTCTTAGGAGGCCCTTGGCTTTCCTGCCCCTTGCATGGGTCCAGTCCTGGTGCGACCCAGCCCAACACAGGCTAACCAACCTCCTATCCTGGGCAGAGGGACCTGACTCACCTTAGGGTACTGAGTTCAGTCTCCCATGGACTCACAAGCCTTGCAAAAGAAAAATGAGATTTTTGGAGTTGATGCCCCATGTAGGTTCCAGTGCCTGGGACCAGGATCACCTGCTGTCAGAGAAATTCTGCCACTCAGTTAGAAACCATCCCATTTGTAGCTGACCCATGAACAAGGATGTCAGGGGACTGAAACACCTCCCTTCCTCCCTCCTTCCTTCCAGCTATCCATCCCATTGTCAGTGGTCCTTACTCCACACCCACTCTCTGCCTTCAGGACCCGTTTCTCCCAGTCTAAAGGGAGATACATACATGTGCGTAAAAAACGAATTGGGCTGGGGTATAGGGATAGGGCCAGACTCCTTGGCGTGGGTCTGGAAGAGCTTTATGGGGAAGATAGAGCCTATGCAACTCAGTCATGAAAGCAAGAAGGGGTTACAAAGACAGAGATGGGGCTGTGGGGAGGGAGAGAGAGGTAGGCTCTCCAAGTAAGCAAAGTCCAGCATTTAAATGCACACAGGCCTCCGAGTCCCTCCTATGGAGGACCAGTACTCTCTGAGGCTACCTGCATTCAGACTTGTGACCCAGAAGGGCCCACCTTTGTCCTAGTTCTTTTCCCTAAAGTGGGCAGGCTGGGTTCTCATAGATCCCCTCTTTCTGGAGACATAACACTAGAGAAGGTATGTCTTCAAAACTGGTGACTAAGAGAGAAGGGGCTCTTCCTACTACCTTCACCCCTGCGCCCCTGAATTGAGGTGGAGGAAATGTCTAACAGATACAGTGGGTGGGCCTAGAGAAAGCTGGTGGCTTTGGCTGTTAGTTCTCATCCACACAAGGAATCAGCCTCAAGGAGAGCAAAAAGGTATGTATGGTCTCTCTCTGCGGAAGAGGGTGGATCTACACCCCTTAGCACTCACAGAAGTGGCTCTTCTCGCACAAGCAATAGCATGACTTCCTGCCCCTCCTTAGTGAGAACAGAGTTCTTACTTTGAGGCCCTTGAGGCTGGGGGGTTTGTCCCGTTTCTGCCTTCCTTTCCCCCCTTATCACAGTAAAGGAGATTTGAGAGACTCGAACTGCATTTGAATCTGGCCTAGCCTGATGATAACAGCAGAAAAAAATTTTTTCTCCAGCTTCCCCAAACCAACCTGGAATAATCCCCGTGGCATTTATCTAAATCTGGCTCACCTCACTTTCTTATTACAGAAAAGACTTTTCCATCTAGCTTGTACTTCTTGGAATTACTCAGAATTTGCAGTGTTTTTAAGACAGCACTTCGGGGTATACTGCAGGTGGCCATGCCCACCTCCCTATTCCTGTCTCCTATAGACAGAAATGATTTGCACTGACAAAAAGGAAATGGAAGCCCTTGGATGGATGAACAGGCCAAAGCATTCAAGAAATAGTATTTGTGCCTTCTTGTCCCCAGGCCAGGGGTTCTTTAGCAGGGTCTTTGAGGACTTAAAAAAAAAAGTAGGAGGCGGGAAGGATGACCAGGTCTAAACCCTAAATCCCGTTGTCTGGAGTGAGGTCCCACTATTGGTAATTTTTAAAATTGCCCAGGAGATTCTAACATGTAGCAGAAGTTAAGAATCACTATCCCAGAGCACACGTTCTTTTGAAAAAGTTCCCCTGGGTTAACAGTTAACTTATAGTTTCATTGAACAACACAGACAGAATGACGTAGAAGTTAGATTTGGGAGAGAGGCAGAAAGGAGCAGAAAAGAAGCCTGCTTACCTCTTTTGGGAACACCAGAACCGGCTGCCTCTGGTTGAGCTCCACTCAGTGTTGCATGGTGGAAACTTCTGCTTCTCTTTCAGTTCTTGTTTATTTGCCTCCAAGCCTTTGGTGATCATGGCTTCTACCTGGGTCAGTTCTGGTGTAGGTAGCCCATCTTCTCCATAGAACCTTCCTATCACCCTTCCTGTGGTGACAGGAAAGCTGATGTCAGAGTAACAGTGGGAGGGAGGCATGACCAGATGCTTAGTTTTTCAAGTGGTAGATGGGAAAAAAGCCCTCCAACCATTCCAGTTTATAGTGGTTGCAAAGCAATCTTGTGTTTAGTGTCTAACATTTCTGTAGGACATTGTCAGGTGTCTTCCTAGTTAACAGGTGAATTCCCCCATGTCTCACCAGTAAGTAAGAAATGCAGTATCCCACAACTGGCTTTAACAAATGTTTGATTAGCATAATTTCCACCTGGCAGACAATTCATTCAGTATAGACACAGGCTAATGTTTGTCTTCTTAGAGGACAAAGTAAAACTGCACACACACTCAGGCTTCAAGCCTTCCTGACTGTGAGCTAAAGCCGGATGCCTGGAACACAGCAAGACAGGGAAGCTGCCTTCCTAGAGTTCATTGTTCAAGGGTGGCACACGCAACCACTGGC
The DNA here is from genome assembly GCA_028627145.1 of Eidolon dupreanum. Classification (NCBI taxonomy): domain Eukaryota; kingdom Metazoa; phylum Chordata; class Mammalia; order Chiroptera; family Pteropodidae; genus Eidolon; species Eidolon dupreanum. The sequence continues at coordinate 71,794,044 of CM053506.1, forward strand.
TTTGGGGCCACAGAAGCCAAAGCAAGTAGCCGGGCAATCATCTCCCAAGATTAAGAGTGAGGGAAACAGGTGTCCCAGCCATTTTCTTCTGGGACTCACTGCCACATTAACCACCAGAGTTTTGACTATAATTCCCCCAAAATTCTATCTAGTCCCTTGAAAAAATTGCAAGAAAAATAAATGAAATCTTTGGAAATGATCTATGAAATACCTACCAACAAATTCATAATTCTTCTCATAAAATGACAGCCAATTCTGAAGTGTCAGCATCTCAGAAAATGACAAGTCAGATACATCATCCACAAGGCCTGCTTCAGAATAGTCCCCAGTCACAAACGCTCTGGATGCGTCTCGGCCTGCAGGACATATGTTTCCAGTAGATTAACTTGTAAATCACTGACACTGTACCAACTCAAGAATCTACTTTCTGAGAAACATCTGAAAACCTCATTCTTCATCCCCAAGCAAAGCTGATCCCCACTCCTTTATCATAGATGCTCCTGGATTTTGGACATACATTTTGGCATTTAATTATTTTCAACAACATTTAACCCAGCTGACTACATCCCTTAGCTTTCATGACACTACACTCCTGGTTTTCCTTCTACTCTACAGCTCATTTTCTTCCAGCCTCATGGATCAATTCTTGTCTTCCACCTCTGCTCCCTCCACACTCCCCACTTGACAGTCTCATCTACTCGCATGGTTTCAAATACCATCTCTATGCCAAAGATTGCCAAATTTATATCTTTAGCTCAGATTTCCCTTGCGCTCCAGGCCTGTATATCCAATTCTCTACTCAAAATCACTCACATGTCTTACAGACGTAAGTTCAAAATATCCACATTGAACTAACGGCCATCAGCACCAACCTCAGGAAACCTGCATCTATTCTAATACTCCCTTACTCAGTTCAATCCAGAAATGCAGTCCTTGACATCTCCTTCATCCTTCACATCCAGTCAGTCCCCAAGTCCTATTATTTTTTCCTAAATAGTTCTTGTATCAGTCCACCTTTCTCCATCTACCACTAAGCAAGCCCAGGCTGTCATCATCTCTCATCTGAACTACTATAATAAACCCCTAGTAGTTCTCCCTACATTCAATCTTTCCCTGCTAATCTGTTTTCCATACAACACTTGGACTGATGTTTTAAATACAAATTGATCACATCATTCTCTTGCTTGAAAATTCTCGGTGGCTTCCTTTTGCCCTATGATAATGTTCAAATTCCTTAACATGCCATCCAGGACCCTGCACCAGCTGCTGCCAACCTTGCCTTGCCACTGTGCTCTCTCTTCCTCTCCCTCCTCCTAGTTTAGGGCGTCTGGTAACACCAGTATGTTTTCCTTTTTAACACTCGTCACAAAAATAATTAATTGTTTATGTGCTAACTAATGTTTTTGTATTTTCACAAAGTTTTTTTTTTTATCAGGGAAACATCACATTCCTTTAGTTTGGGTTACTCAGCATCTCATAGTACCTTTAGTAAATTCTCAGTAAATATTACGGAATGAAATCAATATAGTCAATTGATTTTCAGTAAGGGTTCCAGGATAATTCAAAAAGAGAAAGAACAGTCTTTTCTACAAATGGTGCTTGGACAACTGAATAGCCAAATGCAAAAGAATTAAATTAGATCCTTTCCTCACACCATATAAAAAAATTAACACAAAATAGATCAATGACCTCAGTGTATTAACTAAAACTATAAAACTCTTAGAAGGAAACATAGATGTCTTTGTGACCTTGGTTTAGGCAATAGTTTATTAGATAAGATGCCAAAATCACAAGCAACCAAAGGAAAAAATAAATGGGATTTTATCGAATTTAAAAATGTTGTGCTTTAAAGAATAATATCAAAAAAAACGAAAAGACAATCTACAGAATGGGAGAAAATATTTGCAAATCATATATATGTATATGTATATATATGATATAGGTCTGGTATCCAGAATATATAAAGAACTCTCACAACTCAACAATAAAATGACAATAACCCAATTAAAAAATGGACAAAGGATTTGAATAGACATTTCTCCAAGGAAAATATACAAATGATCGACAAGCACATGAAAAAAATATCAACATTGTCAGTTATTAGGGAAATGAAAATCAAAACCACAATGAGATACTGTTTCAAACCCACTAAAATGGCTATAATCGAAAAGACAAAAAAGAGACAATAACAAGTTTAATGAGGATGTAGAGAAACTGGAACTCTAATACATTGATGGAGGAACTGTACAATTGTGCAGCCACTTTAGAAAACAATTTGGCAGTTTTTCAAAAAGTTAAACATAAGGTTACCATATGACCCAGCAATTCCACTTCTAGGTAAATACCCAAGAGAACTGAAAATATGTTCAAAGCATTATTTATAATAGACAAAAGTGGAAATAACTCAAATTCTAACAAATGATGAATAAAAAATGTGATATACCTACACAATGGAAAATTATTTGGTAATAAAAAAGAATGGAGTACTGATACATGCTGATACACCATGAATGAACCTTGAAAATATTATGCTAAGTGAAAGAAGCCAGTCACAAAAGACCACATGTATGATTCGCTCAGAATAGGCAAATTGTTAGAAACAGAAAGTAGATACTAGTTGTCAGGGGTTGGAGTAGGGTAGGAGAGTATGGGGAGTAATTGCTAATGGATATGGGGTTTCTTTTTGTGGGAGTGATAAAAAAATGTTCTGGAATTAGATAGTGGTGATATTTGCACAATTTTCTGACTACTTTTAAAACCACTGACTTATACACATTAAAAGGGTGGATTTTTAATTATGTGAATTATCTTAATAAAATGATTAAAATATTGACTGAGTGGACAAATGAATGAATCAATAAACTTCCCTGCTAGACTGAGTGGTGGGGCACATGGTCATAATCTTTGATTTCCCAGCACCTGGCACAAGACAGGCTACAGTAGTGGTCAATAAATGAATGTTGAATGAATATTGGGCATAAAGAAATTCAGACAGTGGAGCATATTGCAAAGAAAAAGAAAAATCACCCCAGAAATGGAGGGTTTTATGCTCACATTCATGCATATAGTTATGCCCATGGCAGGATAAGTTTCCCAAAAAGTACCCTCACCTTGCAGGTAAATAAAGCCCTTGATTCCAGTCCCAGTTCTACTTGTAACTCAGTGCATAGCTTTTGATAAGTCTCTTCTCTAGCTGGACTGTTTGAGGAGTTTGGCAACACTAACAACATAATTCCTTCTCTGTCAATGCTTGTTTCTGAAGTTCTCTCAACAGACAGGGAAGTGACTTGTATTTGAGGACCAGAGGCAGCTTCCCAATTCCCCTAAGATAATGACAAGTGGAAAATGCTTATTTAATATCAGCCTAGTCACTGGCCTTAAGCTTGCTCTGTATTTTTTTCTTTTTAGATTTGGGAGATGGTCATTCCTCTGGGCTGGTAAAGCAACATTTCTAAAAGTAATAGGCTAGTGGTCCCAATCCAAGTCCTGTTAGTACTTAGTTGTGAGGGCTTTAGGCAAATTACATCACTCTCCTCAGCTGTAAAATAGGGACAGCAGAATAAACTTCATTTGACAAGTGTTGAGGCCTAACATATGGACAGTTTTGTTCTGAGTATTGAAGTAAAGATGACCAGACACCTCTGGATCCTAACCTCATAATCTTTTTAAAGAAAGGGAGACAAGTACATCTGTACTTGTTTGTACTAGAAGCAAGAACTAATCAAACCAAATGTACTATTTTTTGGAGAAAACTTCGGGAGGGGAGGAAACTCAGTATTGAAATCAGTAGGGAAACTCTGAGAACAGAGACGGGGTCTCATTCATTCCCGTGCCCTCAGAGCCACGCAGTGTGGCACAAAGCAGGTATCCATTGGGAGTTTCTGCGGGTAGGTAATGAGTAACTAACATGAGGCAGATATGTGTTTCTCGAACCTAAGTCAGGAGGAAGGATGGGGAACGATAGGGAAGGTAAAGGCTGGTAACTGCATGCCGTCGTCCCACCCAAGTCAGAGCAGAGGTTGGTGCAGGTGAGCCTGGCCTCTACGCTGGTCTAATGAACATGGGGAGGAAAAAAGCAGATGAATGGATGAACGAACGAACGAACAACGTGCAGCCCGCTACCGGCCCTCGTCGGAGCAGGTAAGGGCGTGAGCCGCCTCGCTAATACCTGCGAAGCCGCTATAGTGAGCCCCAGGCTCGTAATGCCGCCGGCCAGAGGACACATCATAGATGCGGCCGAGCAATGCCAAGTAGAGGCCCGGGTCTCCAGGGCCGCCGCGGTAGCGGGCAAGCTCCCCAGGAACGAAAAGGCGAAAGCCAGCGCTGGGATTCCACCAGCTCATCAGCCGTGCTGCCATCACAGCCACCGCCACTGCGGCCAGGCCCAGCAAGAGCCCACGGCCACGGAGCAGCAGCATTTGGACAGCCGCACACTCTCCGTTCTTCTGAAGTTGCCGCCTCTCCGCCCGCAACTAAGATGGCGGAGATGCGGACCGCGACGTCACGGGCGCTACGCTCTCTCTCCCTTGTCCACCTGTCACTGAAGGGACAATGGAGGACTGAATGTAAAAAGTCCAGCGAAAGCTCACTTCCGGGCTCCGACTGTTTCTCGTGCTCTTTCAGCACATATGGTGAACGTGGAGGGATACCGAGGAAACGGACAGCGAAAGACCTCTTTAGCTTGCAGGTTGTCCACCCCCAACAAAGATGGTGGCAAAGGGGGCTGCGGGATGGCGCAGACCATATGACAGCAGTGCCCTATCAGGACTCGGGGTTCCCTCCACCCTTTGCTGAAGCTGTTCTGGCTTGTCCTCTCACGACAGCTGGTAGAGTCTGCTTGACGGCGCCTTAGCGACAGCAGTCCTCGCTTGACGGCGAGGAAGCCGGAAGCCGCGCGGCTGCCGCCGTCGTCTCCTCCCCGTCCCCGCCCGCTGGGCTCCGTCGGAGGTTGACAGGTCCAGGCGGGGAGGCGGCGGCGGCGGCGGCAGAGCCGGGCGCCCAAGACGGACACCCCATGGGGAACGCTCCAAGTCACAGCAGTGAAGACGAAGCAGCAGCCACCGGGGGCGAGGGCTGGGGCCTGCACCAAGACTGGGCCGCGGACTCGGGCACGACCCCTGGCTCGGGCCCCGCGGCCCCGGCTCTGCCTCCAGCCCCGGCGCTGCTGGAGCCCGCCCGGCTGCGAGAGGCGGCGGCTGCGCTGCGGCCCGCGCCACCTTGCGAGTCTTTGGTGTCTAGGCACCACGGCGCACTGTTGCGCTGGCTGGAGGAGAGGCTGGGCCGCGGCGAAGAGTCTGTCACTCTGGAGCAGTTCCGGGAACTGCTGGAGGCTCGCGGCGCCGGCTGCACGGGCGAGCAGTTCGAGGAGGTCAGGACCGGCCGGCGACTGCGGGGCGGGGGCAGGGCGGTCGCCCCCAAGGGCGTGAAGAGGTGGGCGGTGGCTTTGATGAGGCCAGGCAGGAACAGGTAGGGTCCGCAGGTTCCGAGCATCAGAGCATGGTGGTGCCGGGACTTAATTGGGGCGCTTCAGCCTGTTCTCAATGGGAGCCGGCTATGAATCTCTTAAAACTTTATTAGAAAGATGGAAAGCCTAGGCTAGGCCGTCCTTGCTCTTAAGTACTGGACAAGTCAAGATGTCTTTGTATGTTGTTTAGTACAGACATTTGTTCAGTTGCTTACACGAATTGGATCAACTGCTCTCTAGAGCTTCCTTATCAGGCAGGCTCCAGAGCAGTTTCAGGGAAAGTAGGTGTAGTGATCAAGGGAGTGGCAGTGAAAACCATTCTGCTTTATTGGCCAGTGGGTTTTTGCGGAGCACCTTCTGAATCCAGTGTGGGCGCCTAACATATGTGGAAGGCGAATAACATACTGGAAAAGCTCACATTTTAAAAGCCATTCACATCACACAAAAAGCATTTCCAAACTACACGTTTTTTATATGTTTGAAGAGCCATATTTTAGACTCATTCAAACCCACTTAGAACCTAAAACTGATAGGCAAATACCAGGTTTCCTGTGAATTCTTGTAATTAAACAGTTTTTGGCGTAATTACTAACATCATCTCTATTAAATCATTAACAGCAATTGATATGGCAACAAAATATTTTCTTGGAATGGATCTAAGGGATTATCTATCTGTATTGAATACTTCATTTTGGAGTTAAGAGAACTGATCCAGGGTCACCCAGCGAATGAATCATTGGCAAAACAGACTGTCACTCAGATCTCTTGATTTTTGTTTGTTTCTTTGTCTTGTGTCCCACTGCCTCCTTCTTGGGACTGTATTGCTTTAACTCCACAAAGCTATAACAAAAAGGTGCTTACTTTTTGAAAATGGGTAAGCCATGAGAATCTTTAGCGTCAAAGAAGGGTGAGTATATAAAACAGTAAACTGACAGCTATTTGTAATGCCATTAAAAAGTGATGTACGCTTTAAAACCAGAGGCTTTTAAAATATTTTAGGGATGTTTTCCTGTACATGGCCAAAATTTAGATAATGTGGTTCATATGTTTCTCTTTTTAAAATACTCGTAAGGCATCTTAACTCTTGAGTATGTTGGTCATATTAGTGAAGGGTCTCCATTTCTTTTTTTTAATTACAAGCATACCCATAATACTTTCCACTCTAGTCTTAGTTATACTATGAGAAAATAAAGCGATGCCAGAAAGAGCTGCACATTTTAGAATTGTCCAAAAGAGAATGGAGAGAGACAGTGTTTATATTGTGAGTATGTCTGACAGGAATAGAGCTAGCTATAGGTGGAGTTTACAAGGGGTCCTGTAATGTAAGGCCAAGAAGTCTTTGAGGTGTCTAGAAATCAGGCAAGTGCTGTTACATTCATTCATTCATTGAATATTTCAGTGAATTCATTCAGCAGATATTTTGGGGGCATATACTGAGTGCCAAAGGATGATAGTGGACAAAGTAGACATGTGCTCTTAAAGAGTATGTAGTAATGTGAGTCTATAAAGAGACTCACATTAACTCAGCAATTATAGGTATGGTGAGTATTATCCAAGGGAAAGTATAAGGAAAGAAATAGCAAGAGTATTTAACCTTAGCTAGGAAGTCAAAGAAGACTTACCTGAGAAAAGTAACATTTCAGCTCAGATTTGAAAGATGAAAACAGACAAGGAACAAAAGATATTATCTGTGTTTCAGACAAAGGTATTGCATACAAGAGTCCAAGGTTCAGAGACTGGAGAGTCTGGAAGAATGGTATGATGTGTTAGGGTTAGGTAAAACTGCTTCAGAGGACAGAAAATCCAGTGCAAAAGTGGTTTAAACAATAAAGAAGCTTATCTAAAAGTCCAGGTAGGCAGTACAGGGTTGATATGGCAGTTTCATAGTTATCAGGGACCTGGCTCTATTCATCTTGTGGCATCCTCCACAGGCATCTTCCACTTAGTGATTCAAGTGACTCCTTCAGCTGTCACTTTCCACATTCTAGCCAGCAGAAAAGGGAAAAGAAAAGGGTCACTCCTCTCTTAAGGGCATGGCTCACATCCCATTGGCCTAAGCCCAGTCACATGGCCACACTAAGCTGCAGGGAAGGTCAGAAGATATTTGTATTCCATGGCCATATATTCATCCAAAAAGCAGGATTTAATTACTGAGGAAAAGAACAGATATTGGGTCAAAATTAGCAGTCTTTCACTCGTGTGGCTATATCATAGAATGTGGGAAGGGGAGAACAAGGTTAGAGAAATAGAGAAAAGATCATGGGTGTCTTTTGCAGTCTCTGTTAAATAGGAGTTTGGAAACAATGGGGTTTTAAATAAAGTGCCACAATGGTTTGTGGCTGCCTTATGAAGAACCAGTTAGGGGGCTATTATGACAGTTCAGTTAAGAGATGGGGTGGCTTGAGCTAGGGTGGTGGCAGCCATAATGATATGAAGTAGACAATTTTGAGAGTTATTTAGGGAGTAGAATAAGCAGTTCTTGAGACTTAGGTGTGAATATAGGATTAGAAGGGAAAAAGAATCAAGGATGACTGACATTACTGACCTGACCAGTTGGAAAGATGATAGTGCTGTTTATTGAGAAAAGATACCTTTGGGAAGGGAAGCTTTGGAGAGGGAAGATGAGTTCAATTTGGCCATGTTGAGTTTAGTATATCTATGAAACAGCTAAGTAGAGATATCTCTTAGATGGTTGTGTATGTGAGTCTGGAGCTTAGGAGAGAAGACTGCATGATGTACAGAGTCATGTATTTGCATAGTGGGGTTTCACGAGAAAGATAGCCACATTGTTTTCTCTTATTCTGATGAGGTGTTTTTTTTTTTTCCTTTCATAATTAAATCTCTGAGAAGTAGTCCGTGGACTGCTTAGCATAGTTAAATCCAAAGGTCATTTAGCCACTGTAACTAAGAAAATATATAGGAAGAAAAAGCTATAAGTGCTTATACCTTCTTATACGAAACTCAAAATCATACTAGTCACATATGTAGCATAAAGAAATATGAAGGAGTCATAAGCACAGCAGTAAGAACTGGTGACTTGTAAAATGTTGAGTTCTTAATTTACTTTTATAAAAATCCCTGGGACAGTATAGAGCTGTGTCACAGGGTATTAAGTATCTATACATAGAACACTCAAAAAGTGTACTTGAAAGTCTTCTTTCACATCCGTATAATTATCTCACCTTACTCTCTACAACATATTCAAATAAATGATGTCCAATAATTTAGGCCAACCATAGGGGGCAGGTGAGTGACAATAGCTACTAAACTGAGGAGAAAACCGAGGACTCTGCAGGGTTCAGGGACTTAAGTAAGAATTGAAATTAGGTTTTGGCACTAACGCTCAAATGTGGGTCTTCTGACTCCAGATCTTGAATTCTTTTTTCTTTAAGGAACTGGTTTTCTATTATGGTTCTTATTTAGTCTTAAGGATACATAATTCTTTACTTTCCCCTTCATTCTAAGGGAAGCCTAGCATGGGAAATCCAAATTGGAGAAAAAGCAACATGTATTTTTCTTGAAGTCTATTTGCCTTTATTAGATTTGGAGTCGGGGGAGTTGAGGCTTGGGTTGGTATCAACATTTGGTGACTCCCACTGGTTAGCACTGGTTAGTTGAAGAGAGTGGTTCTGACTCAACGTGAAAGCCTAACCAGGGTTTAAAAACCTAATGATTGGGATAATCTCACAGTGGTTGTCCTGTCTATAAATAAGGGGGTAATTATATTCATAATATTTAAAAAAAATTAGCTATGCATTTGATTCATTGATTTAAAAATAATCTACCCTTTAACTTGAATAAGTGTACATTTCTATATCTTAGTTAATTCTACATCTAAGCTTCTGAAAATGTGATATTTTAGTACAAGTTTAAGGGTTTTGTGAAATAGTAATAAAATGTCTTTATAGTAACAACTAAAACGATTAGTTATTTCCCTTCAATTATTTTATGAGAGCTAGCACGGTAGCGCAGGTTATCATTGGTGTATGTTATTTATTATTATAATGCTAAGAGTTTCCACATTTTACATGTTGGTTCTTTGGGCTAATTTGCATTGCTTTCCATGTCTACCCAGCTGTCTTGCCTTACATTCTGATGACCTTAGCTGCTTGAGGTGGTATCCTAAAGAAGTTCTTGGTGTTGTACTATGGACCAAAGTCGGAAACATTATCGTTTTATAGTACAGCACACCTTTTTCATGGTAGGTGCGGTCCATGGAGAAGGACTCACAGGAAGCAATATTTCATTGACTCATGTAAAAGAGGAGTAGAGTTAAAATTAAATTCTTATTTGACATTAGAGATTAGGGATTAGATATTTGTGCTCTTAATATGATATGCTTCCAGAAAATCATGTAGACTCTAGGGCAGAAAAAAGTGTTGAACACAGGATGGTAGCAGATGGCTTTAAGGTAGGAATTTAATATGTATAGGTCTTATTTTATTGATTTGCTGTATTAGCTTTGTTGCTTACTTTGTGAAATTCACTTTGTAAACTCTGAGAGAAGGACCATTTATTTACTTATTTATTTACTTATTTATTGTCTTAGCACAGTCCTGGCTCATAGCCAATGCTCTGTAAGTGTTTTCCCCTATAGTGGCCTCAGTTTGATTTAATAGATTGAATATGGTGCCATTCTCATGTTCCAGCCTCATATTTATATTCAGTCTGTAACCTTTTAATAATGAGCTGTTTCTTGACATTGGAAGAAACAGTTAAATATAATTTCAGTGAAAACTTTAAAAGGCTCTTAGTCACTGTTGAGTTTGGAGGAAATTTGGAGAAAAATACCATCTTGGTGTTATTATGTCAGGAGTATTAATCAGCTAATTTAGAATGGCTCTGAGCCCAAGAACTATGCAAATATAATTATGCTGATGTAATTCTCTACCCCTTCAAGACACAGTGTGAGAGATTTGTGTATGCACCATAAAGAGGAAGCAGGCTACAAGCTTTGCTTACCCTTAGCTTGGAGCCTGCAGGCACTCCCACTGCCTGAGGGATCCTCTGAATGGATGGAAGCCCACAGGCTGGCCTGTTCCCTGTCTGACCTCATCTACCTTTGTCCCCTTGCACAAGCCCTTTACCTTAGCCAGTGAGACACCATCCTTGTCCTGTGTGTGGACAAGTTTTTCAAGATTCCCTGTCTTGGTATTGTCATCTGGTCAGGACCAAGCCTTTCTTGTGGCATGATTCAGATGGCTTCTGTACAATAGTGTTTCCAGCCCTACTCCTGAGGCTCTTGTTTCCTGTTCTATACAGGTCACTTGGCACTTAGAACACACTGTCTGGTCTTGTTCTGCAACTAGGCTATGAGGGCCCCTAGCCACCTGCCTGTTCTGCTCCACATACAGGAAGCCTTTAGTAAATGATGGCCATTACTGATGATGAGGCAGTGTCGAAGAGAAAGATCCTTGGTGAATTGGGGGTTATTTTGGCATGAGTGCTTTGCTGTGATGGGGATGGTGGTATTGGCCTCTTTTGGAGAAATTCATGATGCAAGAGAGCTACAGAGGAAAGGTCACAGCTTTGTTTTGCCTTTCCCTGATTTTCAGAATACTTCTTCATCATATACTGTATTGCTTTACAAAACTCAGTGGCCTCCCTTAGCCTTCAGAATCAAATGTTGGTCTAATGTTTAGATCTTTATACCTTTCTGCTCTTATCTCCCAGCCAGATCTATTCATTATTTCCCACATATGTTAGAATTTCTCCCCTCTTCAGCCCTTTGCTGAATTCTAAGCCCTTTCTACTTTCAAGGACCACAGAGAAGCATTTAATAGTAGCATGGAGTTTGGGAAAGGCTTCACCAAACGAAGGCTTGAGAGGCTGTAAGAATTTTCCAGGCAGAGGAAGAAAGAGATGTTCCATTTGAAAGGTACAGCATGTGCAAATATATTGAAGTGAGAGAGACCATAGCAAATTTTGAGAATGATACTCCATTGGCACCTAGTCTAGAGTCTGAGTTGGCTGGGACCTTAGTAACCACTGCATACAACCTGTGTAGTTAGCCTGCTAACGGTATCAGCAAGTTCGCTGCTTTTTAAGTCTACCCATTCCACAGTTCTTCTTTAGACTGAGTTTGGGAATTGTGTCCTGGAGTCAACCTGCTTGTGGGCAGATCTTAATTCCACATCTTCAAACCACATAACCTTATATAGTTGATGTGAGGATTAAATGAATTAGTTCATACGAAGCACCTAGAACAGTGCCTCACACACACTTAATGCTGAATAAATGTTGCTATTCATGTTCTCTCTTCTAGTTCCACACTAGGATTGTTTACTCCATCTTCCATGTGACAGCCCTTTCACTACTTCACTTAGATGTGGACAGTCTTACGGATAAGTAAAATGAGGCCTTAAATGGATAGTGACCTTCTTAGTCAACAAGTGGCAGAACTGGGACCAGATACAGATCCAGACTTCTGATGGAGTGTTTCTCCTAAGTTGAACCAGCATGCAGCCTGGCACATTGCATTCTGCTGGTCTGAGCCCACAGTTCCAGTGTGTGATAATTTTTGACACATTCTTATGTATGTACCATAGTCTTGATCCCAATCATGGTTAAGGAGGGTCAACAGGAATGGTCTGAGCCCTGTCCCATACAGCCCTTAGGCCAAGGCAAATGGATGGAAATCTGCAGTCAGCCAGCCCACTTTTCTTTTTTCTTGTCTGCAACGGCCTTTTAACTAGATTGGAATAGCAGTTCTTTGCAGTTTATTAGGCATAGCCTTCTTTGTGAAACCTTTGGGTCCTCATAAGCTATGAAGAAAGGTTGGATAGAAAGAGGAGTTGATACTTAAAGGGGGCCAAGAGTCTTGTCCTAGGTCTCAGAGAGTAAGCAATAAATCTGCTATCATATTCTAATCTAGATTTCTTCTTATTCTGACTGTGTTATACTTTTCATCTCTCGCATGCTGGTTAGCACAGTGCCTACACTTGGGTTCTGCTGAATAGTTATCATGTGGATGACAAAGTGTGCAGCAAGTGTCATAGGAAAAGACCTGAATCAGGAGAGGAGGAGGAAGAGTACAGCAGATCAGGTTGCTGTCTGCATGGATACTGTATGCATGGATATTGACTCAATGAAAATAGGGGACATCATTCTGCTTTTAGAGAGGCAAAGGTAGATTTGATTTACTTTGCACTGTTAGACTAGATTTAGTGTATTGAGTTGAGTTTTGGGCCCCACATTCTGGGGCAGTGAGTTTCAGACTATCCCTTTAGTGGGTTGGAAATCTAATGATAGATTTAAAAATGTTAAAAAATGAAACAATAGAATGGAATAGAAAATACCAGAGCATGTAGTATTTGATAAGAGAAAGTACTACATTGTTTCACAAAATTTTTATATTATGTGTATACTGGGTCAAGATACAAAATGTATTTCTTTTTTTAAAGGTAAATATTTTAATTTATGGTGACATAGTTAATAATTTAAAAAATTTTTTTTATTTTTTAATTATAGTTAGCATTTAATATTATATTAGTTCAGGTGTACAGCATACCGATTAGATGTTTATATAACTTACAAAGTGATCACTCTGATAAATCTAGTACCCATCTGACACCATACATAGTTATTATAATATTATCGACTATATTCCTTATGCTATACTTTACATTCCCCTATTTTGTAACTACCAGTTTCTACTTCTTAATCCCTTTCCCTCTTTCACACCCCACCCCCTAAACCTCCCTCCCATCTGGCAAACCTCAGATTTATGAGTTTGTTTCTGTTTTGTTTATTTTATTCTTAGATTCCACATGTAAATGAAATCATACAGCATTTGTCTTTCTCTGTCTGACTTACTCCACTCAGCAAAATACCCTATAGGTCCATCCATGTTGTTGCAGATGCCAAAATTTCATTCTTTTTTATGGCTAAGTATATTCCATGGTATATATATACCACCTTTTCTTTATCCATTCATCCATTGATGAACTCCCAAGCTGCTTCTGTATCTTAGCTATTGTAGATAATGCTGCAATGAACATATGTATGTACATGTCCCTTCATAGTAGTGTTTTGTGTTTCTTTGGATAAATACCCAGATGTGGGATTATTGGGTCCTTTGCCTTTTGTTATAGCCTTTGCTTTAAAATCTATTTTGTCTGGTATAAGTATTGCTACTCCAGCTGTTTTTTGTTTGTTTGGTTTTTTTTTTGATTTTCATTTTCATGAAATATCTTTTTCCATCTCTTTGCTTTCAGTCTCTCTGTCTTCCAATCTGAAGTGAGTCTCTTGCAGGCAGTGTATGTAAGGGTCTTCTTTTCTTATGCATTCAGTCACCCTATCATTTGATTGGAACATTTAATACTTTTTCATTTGAAGTAATTGTTGATAAGTAGTTATTGCCATTTTATTATTCATATTTTTGATACATATTTTGTTCTTCTTAAAGAAGTCCTTCCAACATTTCCTATTATACTAGCTTGGTGGTGATGAACTCCTTTAGCTTTTTGTTATCTGGAAAGCTCTTTATCTGTCCTTCGATTCTAAATGGTACCTTTGCTGGGTAGAGTAATCTGGGTTGTAGGTCCTTGCTTTTCATCACTTTGAATATTTCTTGCCAATCCCTTCTGTCCTGCAAAGTTTCTGTTGAGAAATGAGCTGACAGTCTCATGGGAGCTCCCTTGTAGGGAATTAACTGCATTTCTCTCGCTGTTTTTAAGAGTCTCTTTGTATTTAACCTGTGGCATTTTAATTATGGTTGTCTTGGCATGGGCTTCTTTGGATTCATCTTGTTTGGGACTCTCTGTGCTTCCTGGGGTTGTATGTCTATTTCTTCACCAGGTTAGGGAAGTTTTCCATCATTATTTCTTCAAATAGATTTTCAGTTTCTTGTTCTCTTTCCTTCTAGTACCGCTATGATGTGAATGTTGTTACGTTTAATGGTGTCCCAGAGGCCCCTTAAACTGTCTTCAGTTTTTTGGATTCTCTTTTCTTGTTCGATTGGGTGTTTTCTGCTACCTTATCTTCTAAATCACTGATTCAATCTTCTGCTTCATCCACAACGTTGATTCCCTCTGATGTACTCTTCATCTCAGATATTGTATTCTTCATGTCTGACTCATTCCCTTTTATAATTTCTATCTCCATTTTTATGTTTTCTGTCTCTTTGTTAAAGTTTTCACTGAGTTCATCCACTCTTCCCCTAAGTTCCTTGAGCATCCTTATAACTAGTGTTATGAATGATGCATCTGGTAGATTGCTTGTCTCCATTTTGTTGAGTTCTTTTTTTAGAGCTTTGTTCTGTTCTTTTATTTGGGACATGACTCTCCATTTTGGCTGCCTCCCTGCATCTGTTTCTGTGTGTTAGGTAGAGCTCCTAAGTCTCCCAGTCTTAGTAGAATGGCTTTATGTAGTAGGCGTTCTGTGGGGCACAGTCTTCCCTGGTTACCTGAGCTGGGTGTCCAAAGTGTGTCCCTTGTATGGGTTGTGTGTGCCCACCTGTTGTAGTTGAGCCTTAGTTGCTGTTTGCACATCATGGGAAGGATTGACCCACAGGTCAATTGGTTGCGAGGACTGGCTGGTGAGGGGCTGACCCTGTGGAGCAGGATTCACTTTAGCAGGGCTCTGGTATCTGCCAGGTCTGCTCTTCAGATGTGTCCTCCTCAGATGCAGCCCTCGGTGATTCTCCAGCTCCCGTCGAAGCTGGGCTCTGGACATGCCAGTCCAAGGGCTTCCTGGGAAGGACCTATAGGCAGGCCAAGTTCAGCCACGGCTAGTGCACTGCCCAGGGCCACCTGGCAAGAGTCATCAGGCAATCTACAGATGGCTGCCACCTGTGCTGGGCTTAGAGATGCTTTGAGAGGCCAAGCTGGGAACCAAGGATGACTGCCACTAGTGCTAGTGCCGTGCTTGGTGCTGCTCAGCAAGAGGTGTGGCACACACCAAAGCCAGATGCTGCTTGTTTGAGTTTTGTGAACCTTTAAGACATTTTAGGAAAGTCCACAGCATATGTCAAGACAGTTCTTTGTATGGGGGAAAAACACTGGAGGCAGCTTGGATTGGCCTGTAAGTTGGGAGGGGCAGGGTCTCGGAATCATCTGGACCGGTGACCTGTGTTAGCCAGGTTGATGGAACTCAGATGTGGTAGCCTGCGTCCGCACACCAGGAGTGATGAGGGTTCAACAAAGGAACAGTGGACTCTGCCAGCATTTCTGTCCTGCAGAAAGCCACCCCTCCAGCCCTCACACTGAAGCTAGACAGTTCAGTTCCTCCCCATATATCCCTAACACTCCTTGAGCAGCTGCCGCAGCACTGGAGCTCAGAGAAGTGAGTCTGTCAGTGAGTAAGTCCATGTGAGTGGGCCCTTTAAGAGGAATGTTTGCGACTCCTGCAGCCCTCTATCTCACTCAGCCACAATGTCTGCTGGTTTTCACAGCCAGAGTTATGGGGATTTCTCTTCCTGGCATTGGAACCCTGGGTTGGGGAGCCCAATGTGGGGCTGGGACCCCTCACTCCTCCAGGGAGACCTCTGCAGCCAAGATATCCCTCTCAATTCTCAACCGCCCCATGCAGTTGTAGGACCAGCCTGTTTTGCTTCTCTGTCCCTCCTACCAGTCTCGAGGTAGCATCTTCTGTATGTCCGCAGTAGTAGGACTTTTGTTCCGCCAGACCACAAGGCAACTCCCAGTGATGGTTGTTCTGTAATTTAGTTGTAATTTTGTTGTTGTGAGAGGAGGCCAGCATATCATCTACCTACTATGCCATCTCTACTGGACAAAATATATTTTTATAGTGGATCAGGGCCATTTGCCCTGAATGCCCTTCCCTCTCTCTGGACTTCTGGCATCTGAAGTGTCTGTTAGCTGATGGTGTCATGGTTGACAATGTCCTAAATCATACCAAGATTCACATTCAAGCTCCATCATTTACTAGTACCAACCATGTGGCCTTGAACATAATACTTATCCTCTCTCTCCCTTCCTAGTAAAAAGGTAGGACCTACCTTTAGGGTTGTTGTGAAGAATGTGAGTTGAACCAAGTGAGGTGCTTAGGACTTTGTCTGGTGCCTAGTAAATGCTCAGTAAATATTAACTGTTACAGTTGTGTATGCTGTTACGTCTATTATAATTATCACACCTATCACATTACTGTTGGTTTACAGATCTGTCTTGTCCTAGGCTGTGAGGATTTTGGAAGGCAAAGACTATGTCCCGTTGATCTTAATATGCACAGAGCCAAGCTTGGGGTCAGGTATATAATGGATGCTTATCAGATAGTGTTGAATGAGTACGTGAGTAAATTGGGTTCTATGAAGTCCTGTGAAACAAAGTAAATGTTCAGTGTTAGATTTTAAAACCTGTACGTTTCTTTAAGGACAGTTTCTAAATGTTAGTAAACTATATATTTATTTGGTGAAACTGTTAGCAAAGCTGTTCTGATTTTTTTTCTCACCCAAAATGTCTTGGTTTTTTGTTTGAAAATTCTTTTTATTGTATTCATTAACTATTCACAAATCAACAGAGTCTGTTAAAAATAGCAAAAAGTCACTATTTTTATTGTCTTGCTTGTGTAGACTTTTTATCAGCAATAAGCAAGAAGTTGGGAACCAGACAGCAGTTGAGGTGCGGGTAGCACTGGAATTGCAGAAGTTTGGGTGGAAGTAGGATTTGAATGCTACCTTGAGATTTAGAGAGAGTGAGGCTCAGTTTTAGGGTTAATATTGCGTTACCATGGGCAAAAGTTGCTGAGAGCAAGTTTTATAGATGGAGGAAAGAGATAGAACTAAAAGAGAGGTTTTAAGCACTTGGTCTCCAAACTGCAAGGAACCCCAGGGGTTATCTAGTCAAAGGAAGGAAAATGGAGTCATGGTGAAGAACATGAACTCTAGAACTCTGGATTCAAATACTGGCTGTGCGACATTGGGCAAGTTATCTGACATCTCTGTACAACTATAAATGAGGAGGTCAGTAGTAAGTACCATTACTTTTATGAGAAATAACTGATACTATGCACAGTGCCTGGAATTTAGCAAATGCTCAAATATTAATTCAGAACTTTTCAAAACATATGTCATTCCCAAATAAATAGGTTAAAGCTCTTCTAATCCCCTCAGACCTTGAGTGAGACAAATATTGTTTTCTCACTGTGCTATCATGTGAAAAAGTTGAAAAGTAGCTATTATCTGATATTGTAGTATTCACACAATGGGGTCTCAGGGCAGACACAGTCTAGACTGCTGTTCTACCTCCTTCTTTACCCTCTGGCTCCACTTTTTATAGCAGGGTTGTGCTTAAAATGTCTTAATATTAAAAAACTCCCCTCTATTATTACAAAAGCAACATAATGTCTTAATATTTAAAAACTCTCCTCTATTATTACAAAAGCAACATATGTAGATTGCCATATTGCCATTCTTAACATCTTGATAATTCTTTTGGTTTTAAATGCATATTCACACACACACACTTTTTATACCAATGCAGGAAGTGCATATTTGCTTTTTTCCCACACTAACCTGAGATCAGCCTCTAATATTCTTTTGTAGCTTACTTTTTTCAGTTAATGGTTTCCACCTTTTCATGTCAGTTCATTTCTGTTTAATACCTAGTCCGTGTTCAAATTTGTCCAGTTGTCCCAGAAATCTACTTTTATGGCCAATATATCCAGTGTGAATAAAATTGTTTTGAGAGAGGAGCAAGTGTTATACTGCTTTTAAAAAGTTTTAAATCTGCTCATTGAGTCCATTCCATGCTTGAAGTGGACACTTTAAATTTTTTGATTTTGATTTTTATCACTCATAGAGTATACAGTCTATGAGACTTATACAAAAAACAGTGGCCCTCTGCTCATCCACCCTAATGTGTCACTCTCCAAGAATAATCACTTTTCAGCTCTTTAGCTGGTTCTTTACTATATATCTGCACATCAACAAATCATGTGTTTATATTACTTCTTTATGAGTTTTCAGTTTTAGGCTTTATCCAATTTATTCCCCCCCACATAGAACAATTTCAGTTGTTTTTCACCTTCCTGTCCTTGTCCATACCTGCACATTTTCTGTCCTCCCAAAAGACTTGTTTCAGTTTTATTTAGATTGCTCCTAATGTTTGCATTATTATGTAAATTCTATACATAACTAGGCCATGTAGTGATTACTTTTCCTTTTTTATACATCTTTTTATTTTCTCTGGAGTTAGCCATTGAATTGGTACTTTTTTTTTTTTTGGCTTAATATTTTGTCTTTTATCATTAATTTAATCCCAGATTTTCTGCCGGTTATCTAAATTTCTTCTCACACATTCAATATGTTCAAACACATGGGTATTCTATCAGTTTTATTTTCAAAGTTCTGTTTCCCAGAGCCTTCTGAGCTTCCTCAATCTGTGCTTGGTATTCTCTAGATCTGCTGTGCAGATGTCATCTTGGGATCTCTGTTATCTGGGGATTCATTTTCTTCCTTGGTTGGATCCTGTTCTTCCTCTTTCTTGACATACTCCTTCATTCTGGTGGCCACATCCTCTGGTAGCTTTCTGAATAAAGGAGTGTTAAGTAGTTCATTTTTTTCAGAACCTTGCATGTATAAGAATGTCTTTATTCTACTTTTTAACAGTTGACGGTATTGTGGCTGAGTAAGCCTTCTGAGTTAGAAAGAGTGCCCCCAGAATGTTGAAGCTGCTGTTCTCATTGCCTTCTGCCTTCCAGTATAACTGCTGAATCAGTCCCATTTTGGTCTTGACTTTTTATATGGAAACTGTGTCTTCTCCCTGGAAGTAGAAACTTACCTTTCCTCTCAATGTTATGAAATTTAATTAAGATTTTCTTTTTATTCATTGTGTAGGGTGTTCAGCCTCTTCAGTCGCAAAACTTGTGACCTTCAGTTGGGGAAGTTATCTTGAATCATAACGATTATGATTTCCTCCACTCCATTTTCTGTGTTCCCTTTTTCTGGAACTTATTATTTGTGTGTTAGACTGCCTCGACTGGTCTCCTGGTTTTTCTTCTCTTTTCTTTCCCAGTTTTCATCATTTTTCTTTTTGCTCTACTTTCAGGGCACTTTAGCCAACTTTATCTTCTAGCCTAATGATATTTATCTTCTAAAATCTATTGAGATTTTAATTTTACTGTGATATTTAATTTTTAGGAGCTTGTAAAAATTTTCTGTATATCCTGTTTTTAATAGTATCCTGATCTTTCATGGTTGCAATATCCTTTTGTATTAGATAGTGGTGGTGGTGGCTACACAGCTCTGAATATACTAAACTGGATGGTGCACTTTAAAGGGGTGAACTTTACAGTATGTGAATTATACCTCAGTAAAGCTGATATTAAACATATTTTTTAATGTTTCTCTGATGATATTAATTATAACCCTTTTGAAGTTTTATTCTTCTTGCATAGTCCTTTCTTTTCTCCAGATTGCTTTTTCTGTTTTATATTAAGCCTTTCCTCAAATGCCTGGTGGTCCTGGGCTGTCCATCATATTAAAGAATGGAGGACTAAAAAGGTGGATGCTCTATGCATCTGGCTTGTTGATCAGTGAACTAATCTCACTGTGAGATGAACTGGTTGAGCCCTTTCACTGGGAGCTCTCCAGTGTCAGCATCTGTAGGTCTGTTGTCTTGGGCTCATCAGGTGCCCCAGAGAAGACTCTTCCAATCTTTTACATAGAGGGTATGAGATTGGCTGCTGGCATTCTGGGAGCTCTAGGGGAAAGCTGAGTCTTAAACATTTAGCATGTAAACATGAATCCCCCTATTTACAGTGTAGTATTCACACTTTCAACTGTGCCTGGTATTTCCTAGTCCAGAGACTCTACTTACTACTCTCTCCAGAGAATCAACCCCCTAAGCTTCTGCCAACCTGGGGAAGAAGATCTGGGGATCTGGTAATCTGTTTTTTTGTTTTTTTGTTTGTTTTTTAATTTTAAACATAAGAAAGTACAGATAAGAGTCAAATGAACACCCACGTACCTGTTAGCCAGTTTCAACAATTACTAACTCAAGACCGCTTTTATTTCGTCTAATCCCTACTACTTTCTCCAAATTATTTTGAAGCAGTTATTTTTCATTGTATATCTCTAAAAGTTAAGAATTCTTTAAACACACACACACACACACACACACACACACACACACACACACACACACACAATCCCACTATTACCCTTTTCCCTCAAGAAGAAAGCCCACAGACTCCTTAAGATTGGCATTTATCCAATCAGTTCTAACTGCTTTTTAAAATAGACTTTACACCAATACCTCCACTTCCAGCAGTACCTATTACTGCCAACTCCTAAGTCTTTTGGAGTCCTGCCGTGTAAAGCAGCTTGTTTCTCAACTTTGCCCAGTCCAATTTAGGATTCCAGTTTCTTGGGTCAACCATCTTGGGACTACTCAAGCTTCCAAAATTTCATTGCTGTTACATCATCATCTATCCTTTTTGACTTGTGCTTTAAAAAAATCGCTCTATAATACTGTCTCAGTGGGATTTCAGGAGGGAGCAAAGGTAAATGTGTTTGTTCACTATGACTTCTTTTTTAAAAAATTTATAATTTTTATTTTTATCCATTATAATTGACTTACAACGTTTATTAGTTTCAGGTGTACAATACAGTGATTCGACATTTATATAACTTATGAAATGATCACCTTGATAAATTCAGTACCCATTTGACACCATACATAGTTATTATGATACTACTGATTATATTCCCATGCTATACTCTACATCCCCATGACTGTTTTTTAACTACCAATTTGTACCTCTTAATCCCCTGCCCCCTTCAACAATCCCCTCACCTACCCAGCTGACAACCATCAAAATGCTCTCAGTAAGCTTGTTGTTTATTCTGTTCTCTAGATTTCACAGTATGACTTCTTTGAACATTCCTGATGGCTGGTTGTCCAGCTGTTGCTCTGAAGCCTTGAGGGATGAAGTGGGCATTCCTTCCCAGAGCCTCTTACTCCGTCTTTATACCCCACCAACAATAGACAAGTTCATCTTTATGATGATCTTTCCCCCTCTGACTCCTGTTGTAATGACATTAGCTTTAACTGCTTCTTCCCATGACAGCCCGTCAGATGTTTGAATAGAAAGATTCTGTTACTGCTACTCATCTTCTCTCCACACTAAAGATTTCGTGGTCCTTCGGCTGTTCCTCACAGGGCAGTTTGTAGTCTTCTCTCCATCACGGTCGCTTTCCTCTGATCTCCTCTATTTCATTTCCTTTTGGTGTATAGCTTCCAAACTAAACTCATCTTTTCTAATTGGATCTAATCAGAAAAGAACAAGACATCTTTTCTTCCTTAGACATTATACCTTGATTAGTGTAGACTTTGACCCTATTAACTTATTGGATAATCGTATCAGCTTGAGTAGAGGCAAAAAGAATGCTGCAATCCTTTCACATGCTGCTTCTCTCTGCCCCCAATCTTGCATTTATGTCCATGGTTTTTGGATCCAAACACATGGATTTGCATATGTTCTTGTTAAACACTGCATTGTTCAGAGGTCTGTGATGGAAATAGAGGTATCTGTGCCAGTCATGAAACCTCAGTGGGAGATTTCCATATTTCATATAGGAGGGAAATAAGGAAAAGGAGCAGGAGTTTTAAGAAAGAGGTTTACTTAGAAAAGAGAGTAGAAGACTCCTGAAGTATTTCTTAATGAGGGAGATCTATGAGTGAGTGTAATCAGCAGAAAGAAAGAAGCCACCGATGAGGGAAGGATTGAGATCTGGGGAGAGGTGGCAGTTGCTAAGTGAGGAAAGTCTTGTAGGAGGTGAGAGGGAATCGGGTTAGGGGTGCCAGAGCAGGTAACATTGCAGGTTAAAAAGAAGAGGAACACTTTGCACTGCTACTGTGCTTTCCCTATATTGGGCTCTGTACACCTGTTACTTAATCCAGGCAGCAGCCTGTGAGTGTGGTAATATTTACTCCATCTTTCAGATCAAGAAGCGGAACTTTATGGAGGTAAAGAAATGTGTGTAAGGTCACATGAGCAGTTAGTGACAGCAGGATTCAAGTAAAATCCCATTCTGTACTCAGTTTCCCAGATGATCTAATATGGGCAGGGAGCAAGTTAGATTATGGTTAAAGGTTAGTGAAAACAGGACTGTAAAGTCGATAAATCAAGTTAGCTCTCATCCAAAGAGCGTTTAAAAGGAAAAGCTTAGCTAAACTTTAGGTGTTACTTTAAGGCACTTCTTTCTACTTCTAGTTTTGTATTTGGTACTTCGTAACCAGTTGAAAATTTTACAATGGTTACTTTCTCCTGAAATTTTTTAGGGGGAGGGGCTTTAATATCTTGAAAGAGAGATGAAATAATAAAATTGTATATACAACATGTAGTAATACTTACTAATATATATTTTGCAAAACACAATGAGTTATTTATCCTGAATTTGTTTTTTGAGTGACATATATGGACTCTTCCACAACAACAACAACAACAACAAAAATCACTGGTCTTGAGAGCTGTAAAATAAAAAATTTCAAAATTTGAAACAGAGCTGATTTTCTTGCATCTTTTTACTTTGTAGGCTTTTGCCCAGTTTGATGCTGAGGGTGATGGTACAGTTGATGCTGAGAACATGTTGGAGGCCCTCAAGAATTCCAGTGGAGCTAATCTTCAGGGGGAGTTGAGCCACATCATCAGACAACTACAGGCCTGTTCTCTTGTTCCAGGTAAGGCCCTCATCTGAGTGCCAGATGCTAAAGAGCACTCTCTTAGAGCCAAAATTAACTTTGCTGTACTGTGAGTTGTAATTAGGCAAGCTTGTGGACACCATGAAATAAACATGCTTCTCCAAGGGTCTTCATCAGGCACATGATCTGAATTAGTATTCAGTGTAATTATCTCTTTTGTTCCCCAATACAGCGATGGTTGAGCAGTTCTACCATTTTTATGAACCTTTGTCATGAGACTACCATCTTCAATGGATCTCTTTATTTCATGCTCTCAAGAACCCTTTCCTGGCTTACATGTAGGGATTTTATGTTTTCTTAGCATTCTGCATTTTTTTTTTGTAACATATGAGCATCATAATTAATTAATTCATTATTTAACTATTTGTTAAATGTCTTCTTTATTCTTATATTGTGAGCTCTGTGAAGACAGGGACCTTTTATTTCTGCTGTGTCCTCACATTTAGCACATTTTTTGGCACATGGTAGGCACTCAATGTTTTTTTTAGAAAGCTTTAACTCTGAAATTTAAATAAAAATAAAAATAGCTTAACATTAAGCAATACTTCTTCTGCACTGTATGTATGGAAAACTTTGCCTATCTTTTTGTATGATTTCTTTTGGGGGCTCAGAAGAAAGAATCATAATAAAAATTACCTTTTTATTTCCCTAGCGAGAAAACAATTAAATTTGAAAGAAAAAAAAACTTTGTATATCATCCTTTTAGGGTCTGATTATCTTATCTAAGAACTTTTTCTGCTATGTGCACTTGGTGTTATAATACTTAGTGTAGAGCCTAGCTGGGGCAGCAATGGAGGCAAATCAGATTGTAAATCTGATTGCCCTTGACCTCTCTGGCTTAATGCTGAGGATATATTGAGCTAGGGAAGGATGGTTTCTGTGTCCTACTAAGGAATGCATATTTCTATTCTTCCTCAATATTTAATTATGTACTTTTTTTTTGAGATCACATTTTATTTTATTTTTTTAAAATAAATTTATATATTTTAATTAGTTTCAAGTATACAGCACATTGGTTAATTACATACTTTTTATAAAGCATTCTGGGTAGCCAGTACATGTTAACTTTTTCCTACTCTCATGGCACTTAAAATTATGCTTTGAATTATGTTTACTTTATATCTTGGCATTTACCTATCTCCCACTTTTGCACTACCAGCATGTGGACAGCATCAGGAGCTTCATTTGGACACTTCAAAGAAAAATTTGGGGAGGAGAGGGAAGGAAGGGGAGATCAGGAAATCCACCAACAGATAATACTCAGTGCACCGTTGCTCTGGGTGACTATGGAGAAAGGGGGAGATTAGGTTAGAAAAATTTAGGGTCCAGATCCCAAGTTGCTTACACAGTAGGGTCATGACTTAGGACTTTCTACTCATAATTTTCTATCAACACCCAACTTAAAAGAATTGTTTTATCACAGTCTTAGTACAAACCTTAGTAAGCTGAACTCACCTCACTGGTGGGATTTCAGTTTCTTCTTTCTAACCCAGACTGAAAGTTGTTCCTTTCATATCTCCTTGTATTGGTGCTTAGTGTTTAAAAGAGAGACAGCATTTTTACTGAATTCATTGCTTATTGCAACATGTAAAAAAAATTTCCCATTATAATCAGTCTGTTTTTTCACATGGGTTCTGAACATATCAGTGCAACATCAGCAGTGTCATAATGTGCAGTTTGGACATTACTGTGGGAGTTTGCTAAGATAAAGACTATAAAGAGGGCAAGGGATGGCACTGACTTTTGAGTCCTGGGAAGTCAAACCCATATCTCCAGGGTTTGTATAGGGGACATAGTCAAAATGGGCTGCTTTAAGTACAGAATTTCTCCTCAGCCTCATGTTTTGTCTTAGTTTATTGTAAAATTTCATTCCACTGTAATATATCTGTTTGGTTTACATTTAAAAACAATTTCTCTGACAGACTTCTGGAGTTTTGCTCTGGGTGCTGCTTACATGAGTGTGTTTGGTTTGTGAAAGTTCATCAAGCAATACAATTATAATGTATATACTTTTTGTTCTGAATGTTATGATGCATTAGAAAGTGAAAAAAGAAAAAATTCCTTCAACTCTAAAAGTGTATCTGAGCTCCAGGAAAAGCTGCCATGTTTATCTTCTCTTCACTTAACCCTACTACCCCTCTGGGTTCTGGGCACCTCAGTTCAAGGCATATTGTTGTAGGTTATGGGGAACCATTAAAGGTATTTAAACAGGGGTAGACATGGTCTGTTTTGTGGTTTTGTAAGATTATTCAGGTTAATGCCAGACAAAGGGGAGCCATTTAAAAAATTTGGATAGGTATATGAACAGGAGACATGGAGGCCAGAGCTTGGGCAGTGGCTAGGGATGGACAGATGGGACAGACTCCAGAGGAGTCACACTTGCAAGAAAAAACTGGAATGGTGGAAAGAGCACTTGGAGGCAGTGCAAGGGAGTTTCCTGGTCCTACCCCTTTTTTGTTGTCTTGGTGTATCAGTCAAGCCTCATTTTCCTCAGTTGTACAACAAAGATACCAGTAGCTTTGTTGCCTTCCTCACCTTATTGTGAGGACCTGATGAGATAATGTGTGTGGAAGTACCTGATAGACTATAAAATGCCATCGGAAATTGTGGTCAGGGTAGTGGTTATATTATCACTACTATTGTTTTCCGTAGCTTAGTATAAAAGCTGTTATGCTTTTACTTTTTAATGTGGTAAACTTTATTCCTAGCCTTTATTTTATATGCAAAACTTCTTTAAAAACTTCTAGTTAGTATTTAAGTGCTTATAAATTTTTCAAGTTTGGATTGAAATAATCATTATTCTAAATCTTCTAAAATTCTATTAAACTCAAATAAAATTAATTTTTAAATTGAGATTACTACTGGTTCATTTCTTAAAAACTTGTTTAGATTTTTAAATGATTAAAGCTGAAAGTATCAATGAAGATTGTTAATGGTTGTTTTTAATTCAGCCAATTCAGATAGACTGCCAGGCAGGGAGTGTGGAAACTATTGTGGTGGGGTCCCAAAAACACCAAAAATGGATTTTATCTGCTTAGGTTTCATAGACATATTTTCGGAGTCCAAGGAGGGCCTGGGTGTTCACTCGTCAATGATTCTGCGCTTTCTGCATCGCAATCGGCTCTCTAGCACGGTCATCCCCTACCCCATGCTGGACCACTGCAATAACATGTGCACCATGAGGGCTTCTGTTCTGAAGGAGTCTCTGGATCAACTGGTACAAAAAGAAAAGGGTACGTGTAGGGGGAAAGGGTGTCCCGAAATACTATGTCATCATTTCTGTAAATGTAGTATTAGTATTTGTTAATAGGGTGAGCCACCCTCTTCCCTGCCTTTATTTCTGAAAATATAACAGTGATCAGTTTGTAGCATAAAAATGTGATCTGTTCATTTTTCCTTTCTCTCTTCTCCCCTCCCACTCCCCTCCCTTTCTTTTTAGCATGACTGGTTTCTCATCATTCAGGTCTCTTCTCAGATGTGAATTCAGGGAGGCCTTTCCTCATTGCTCTATCTAATTAATGCCCCCACTCCCTACCATTCCCCACCCTCTGGTCACTATCACCTTTGCAGATCTAAAGGTCTAAATCGCACTTATCATTACCTGAAATTGTAGCATTATTATTTACTTGGCGTTTTGCCTGTCTTGTTCACTTTGTTATCCTTAGCACCTGGAACTTTGCCTGTCACATAACACTCTATGAGTAGCTGTTGAATAAATGAGGAAAGCCATTACAGACTCACTTAGTGATGGAAACAAAAGTTGATAATGTGAATAGACAGGTCTGTAGAACATAACAGAATCCAGAAACAGACCTAGTTATATATGAGAATGTGGTACCAGATATAGTCAGCATTATAAATCAGGATAGAAAAGTGAATTAGTCAACAAGTGAGGTTAGGGCAGCTGGTTAGCCACTGGAGAAAAAATAAAACTAGATTCTTAGCCCATTTTCTTCACTTAAATAAATTTCAGATGGATCAAAAAGTTCAACTAAAAAGAAAACTACAAGAGTATTAGAAGGAAATAGTTCTACTTTATATGAAAATCTTGACATGGAAAAACCTTTCTAAGTGATACATGAAACGTAGAAACTGCAAGAAAAAATTAAATAAATTAGACTGTGTCTAAGTGTAAAGTTCTGTAGAGCAAAAAATATCATAAGCAGAATGAAAGGAGAAATGATATTCTAGGGAATGAAAATATTTGTAACATTATGACAGACTCAAATTTTTATTGACTCTGACCTTGGACAATTACTTTACTTTCTGTGCCTTAGTTTCTTTATCTCTAAAATTAATTACTACATAGAAAAGTGCCTGGCTCACAGTAAACACTCAGTAAATATTACCTATTATATGTGTGTTTATATATATATATATTTGATAAGAAGACTTGTGACCCAGTAGAAAAGAGATGAGGGAAGGGCCAGCTCATACTTGAAACACAAGTGGCTTACAAACGAGTGGTTTAAAAAGTCTCACTCATAATTAAAGAAATGTAAATTCAAACTATAAAACACCATTTTCTTCTCTTGGCATGGTTTTACAAATGTATCAGTGATTTAAGTGTCGTACTATAATGAGCTCATGGAGCAGTCCTAAGCCAATTTCTGCATTATATGGGTTCTTTGGAAGAAGATTTTAATGAACATTTATTTTTCTAGGGCTGTAGTAACCAAGCATATTTCTGTTAGATACTTTAAATGACCCTCTTCCCCCCTGCCCTTATGAAAGAGATGTCATGATAAAATCTGGTTTTCCCTGCAGAAAGCCCTGGAGATCTAACTAGAAGCCCAGAGATGGATAAACTCAAGTCAGTAGCAAAGTGCTATGCTTATATAGAAACATCCTCCAACCCTGCAGACATTGACAAGATGACAAATGGAGAAACATCATCCTACTGGCAGTCAGATGGGAGTGCCCGCTCACATTGGATTCGGTTGGTGGTATAATACCAATTCTTGAGTGAAAGTTCAAGAAAATTACCTGCTTTCTTTCTCTTATCCCATCAATGTGTTAAAAAATTATATATATTTTTTAATTTTAGAATATTTTCTACTTAACTGGCCAGTATTTTTTCTTATTGTGACTATCTATGAAGAATCAAGTAACAGGAATCATGTAAAATCATATACCTGGTTCGCATATTCATAATCATGGATAATTTCTTTATTTGGTATTTTAAGGGAGAAAATAGCTTTTGACTAATATGATACTGATTTCAGATCTTTTTCACTAGTTTCTGAGGAAAATTAGTATCAGAAGGGGCAAGTACTTTTATTATATCAGATTTGATTTCACTTTCTAAGATCCTTTCCTGTACATTTAAAAAATCTGTATGCAACTAAGTTCAGTAGTTTAGAAGAGGAAGAAGGAATAGGGTGGTCAGGAATCCTGAAGTGGAATTGATGAGAATAAACTGATATTTCTAGAAGTTCTGAAACTGCTATCTAAATTTTCATCTATCCCTTCAAAGAATGGGCTAATTTCAGTTGGCAGAAATAGAAATAATTGTCTTCTCTTAGAGGATATAAATGACCTTTAGCCATCAAATTGATAGATGAGGAAATATACTTAGTTTTTTGGATGCAGTTTAGAATTTGCTTCTTGCCAAGTAAAGGAGTTTTGTTAAAATGTTCATATTGGACTTTCCTGCTTGTACTAATAGCATAAAAGGAAATGTAAGGTTAATCTTGAACAGAAATGAATTTTAAAGACTTTGGAAGGTCATAGAGACTTTGAAACTAATAGCCAGCATTTCAAGTTAGTCTGTTTTAGGAATATCAGTCTTTGGGAATATCAAATATAAGATCTTAGAGATGAGGCTTGTGAGATTTGCAAGTTCTTGACTTATATAAACACTTGTAGTTTCTGCTGTCTGTTTTTTCCAGTTTAAAGATGAAGCCAGATGTTGTGCTGAGGCACCTGTCCATTGCAGTGGCTGCCACTGACCAGAGCTACATGCCGCAGCAGGTGACAGTAGCTGTGGGGAGGAATGCCAGCGATCTTCAGGAAGTCCGTGATGTGCACATTCCCAGCAATGTCACCGGCTATGTGACACTGCTGGAAAATGCCAACATCAGTCAGCTCTGTGAGTCAACCAAGATGTAGTTTGCCCTCTTACCTAAGGAATTGGGAGGGAGGAAGAAAGTAATCTTTTTTAGCAAGGAGATCTCCGAAGTGGAGAAGCTGTTAGTTTTTCTTTGGAATTTGATTTACTTCTCATGATGCACATGTGGTCATTATTTCATCCGTTCCATGTTTTTAAAAGTTATAGAAAAGCAGTAAGCTCTTTTTAAATTAAAAATGCTATTCTTGTTTTCTAATTGGAAAATTAGAAGAATATATGTAAACAAAAATTATTCAAAATCCTGCTACCCAGGGATTGTCACTGAATTTATTGGTGTGGATCCTTCTACACATTTCCTTGTATGTGTGTATTTATGTATGTGTGTGTGGGCATGTGTATGTTTACACACACACATATATACACACATTTTTAAGAGTAAAAAATAAGGTTGTATATATATATATTTACATCTATATGTATCATTTTACAAAAGTAGTAATATTCTGTATATGCTCTTTTGTAATTTTTAATGTGTTGTCATAGCATATATTCATGCACACCTTTATTTAATGTTGTAAGAATATGACTTAATTTTAACCAGACCTTTTATTCTTGGACATTTAGGTTGTTTCCATTTTTATACTATTATAACCTTGCTTCACACATAGCATTTTGGAAATAATCACAATTCTGTGATTTCTTTCCAGGCTTATTTCATTCAGGGAACCGGAATGCTTCATGTTTTGTCTCATTTCTTCTAATGCTTTCCTGGGCCAAAAGAAGTGTTCTTACTTTGCTCAAAGGAACTGAGGCCTAGGGAGGTAGAGTCTTTGTGTCTCACCCCTAGGCAAAGAAGTAGTTAAGCTTGTGGAGTAGAAGCTTCCTGTCTTATACTGTGGTGGTCTTTTCTCTAAGTTGTGTCCTTTTTAACTTCTCACCTCTTCCTCTCCAACACAAATAAGAAATTATGACAGCTCTTAAAAGTGAGTCATGCCTGTGTCATCTATTTGGATTTGATTATTAAATAGAAATTCTTACAACTGCTATGAGCCAGCTACTGTTTTATATCTAGATCCAAATTTCAGAATGCTAGGAAAAGTTCTAGAAATTTTCTTACCATATATTTAGTCAAGATTTAAAATATGTTCTTGATGTTAATTTTTAAGGCCCATAAATTCCTAAGAAATGTTGTAATACAGAGATTTAAGCCACCCTTAATTTTATACATTATTTTTAAGATTCCTTAGATTGGTCAATGCTTTTTTGACAAGTTTATTATATACTAGTTCCATTGCACACATTATTTATTTCTGGCATCAAAGTGTATCTTCAGAATTTTCTTTTTGAAAAATGAATTACCATTTTGCTTTTAGTTGGGAGCCTAGCATTTGCTGAACTGGAAAAGTTAATCCAATACTAAATTTGTTGTTTGCGCTTGACAGATGTCCAGATTAACATAAAGCGTTGTCTTAGCGATGGATGTGACACTAGAATTCATGGTCTGAGGGCTGTCGGCTTTCAGAGAGTTAAGAAGTCTGGGGTCTCAGTCTCAGATGCTTCTGCAATATGGTATTGGTCTCTGCTGACATCTTTGGTGACGGCTTCCATGGAGACAAATCCCACCTTTGTCCAGACAGTGCTGCGCAATACTCAGTAAGTCACTCTCTGCTTTCTAGTCCCATCAAGGTTTACTCATTCTTTTCTAACCCTTTATGGCAGTGGTCCCTAACCTTGGCACCAGGGACCAGTGCTCCTATGAGAATCTAATGCCTGATGATCTGAGGTGGAGCTGAGTCGGCGATGCTATAGCACTGCAGAAACAGATGTAGCTTTGCTCACTCTGCCACTCACCTCCTGCTGTGTGGCCTGGTTCCTAACAGGTGACAAATCTTTACTGGTTGGGGACCCCTGCTTTAGGGATTGTCACTGAGTAGCCTTTGATCATCAGTCATGGAGACTCAGTCAACAGCTCAGCCCCAGGCGCCCTGTTCTTTCCTGTTTGTGCCTTTAGCTCCAGGCGTATACCATTGTGAAGGGGTCACTCTTACCGTTCCTCATCCATTGGGGAATAATTGCTCACATTTAATTAGCACTTTATATTGGATAAAGCACTTTCAGATGCTATGTATTTTTTACTATGTGTTGTGAAATGTACTTGTAAAAATTATCCCCATTTTATAGATGAGGATATTGTGATCTTCACCGAGTACATGACCAGGCAGTGATAGATCAGTTTGAATTTAGGTCTTTGGACTCCAGAGTCCAAAGAGGGCTCTTTTCACTAATGAGTGAAATCTTTTCAGGGTTACTAAACTAATTTATTTTTAAACGTAGAGCACCTTTGAAAATTTTCTTTTAAAAAACATTAAGGCAAAAAAGATATACAGGGCAAAACAATCAGCTTCAGTAGCAATGAAGTATTGGTATTATATGTATAAGTTCAATAATTGATAAATAGCCACTGTTAGTGTCAGCTATCAAAATATCAGATAAAAAGACTGTTAATATTTTGTTCTCTAGATGTCTTTTGAGATTTGTTATTGTTATTAAATAAAACTTTTCAGCAAATAATTCTGCTGGCCTTGTTAGATCTGAAGGGTAACATTTGGTAATACTCCTTCCTTCCCATTTTAAATTAAAAAAAAAATTTCAAACTTAGAGAAACAGTTATTGCAAGTACAATACAAAGAACTTTTATTTCTTCCTGAACCATTTGAGAGTAATTTGCCACGTGGTAACCCATCATCTCTCAATACTTTAGTGTGTATTTTCTGCAAACAAGAATGTTCTATTACAACCATCAAAATCAGGAAATTAATATTGGTATATATGGCTGCCATCTAATCCTATTCAAGTTTGCAAGTTGTCCCAGTAATGTCCTTTATAGCAAAAGGATCCAGTCCAGAATCATACTTTGCAATTCATTGTCATGTGTCTTTAGTTGCCTTCAAAATGGAACAATGCCTCAGTCTTTCCTTGATTTTTATGACTTTGACATCTTTGAAAATTGTAGGTCAGTTATTTTGAAGTGTCCTTCAATTTTGATTTATTTATTGTTTCATCATGATTAAATTTAGATTTTGTAACTTTAGCAGTAATACCATAGAAGTGATGATGCATTCTCATTGCATCTCATCAGGTGACACACATCTTCAGAGTGCTGGTGATATTAACTTTGATCCCTTGATAAAAATGGTGTCTGTGAGACTTCTTCACTGTAAAAGAATTCTTTTTCTCTTTGTAATTAATAAATATATTGTGAGGAGGTACTTTGAGACACTATAAATATCACAATTCTTAACTTTATATTGGTTTGGACTCTTAATTCCTATCTTAGTCACTGGGTTATAATCCATCACAGTGTCGATCCTCAGATTGTCCCAGATTTGGCCAATGGAAACCCTTTCAGTCTGGTTTATATGTCCCTTTGGTGTGTCCTAATCATTCTTAGAACACTTCCTTACTTTTTAGACGAGATATTCCAGGCTTATCTTTAATGTACCCTGCCTTAGCTTGGAATCAGCCATTTTTCTAAGGAGTCATGATCCCTTTTAGTGGACAATAGTATTTAGAAACTAAACAAACTAAACTTGTTGCTTTTGGGGTGTTCCTTCTCTTAGGTCCTCTCAGTGAACACAGCTAGTATGTTCGTATATAAATAATATACCGTTTATATACATGTACACATTTACATCTATATATCTATAATACTGAAAACTCTGAGTTTATACTGATACTTCCAATCTGAATACAGCACTGCAGTGTTCATTCTAGCCTTCTCCCTTTCTGAATTTTAACTCCCTTTTCTGATAATGAGAAACCTGGCTCCTGTCATTCCTAATATATTTACTTGTTTAATCAATCCCACTCTATGTAACCAGTTTCCCATCTCCCCAGCCCTTGCCTGGACACCCTCTGCACCCCGTTCCTACCCCAACAGCATTTGCAGGGCTGCTGCTATGGCCACCCTTGTATAGATGCCCTCCTTGAGTCCCCGTGCCCAGTGCCAGGTCACCCTCCTTATCCTACTTGACACTTAAATTTCATGCCAGGCTGCCCCTTTGTGCAGATACCTTTTTCATTCTGCTCCGTAACCCATTCCAGTACCCCACTATGGGCCACCATGGTGCCCCCCTGCAAGCACACATGAGTGCCTACAAGCCAAGTTGTTGAACAATGAGTATATTTAAAGTTTATATTCCTGAACAGTTTTAATAGTTAATCTGCAATGGCATTTTCAATCCTAACTTAAATATCAGTTATCTAAAACTATTATAAAATTTAAAAATAATTGAAAAAATCAATGAGGAAAAATAAGTAAGAAAAATAATATGAAACAAAAGTCTTTACATGTATGAGTGGAAATAAATTCAGTAAATCATTGCATGCCACTAATGTGTAGTTGATTTCATTGATCAATTGCATTTTTTTGTAGCTGCCCTACTGATGCAGCTCATTGTACAGAGAGGAAAACAAATGAGAGCAGAGTGGAAGCTGACATATATTAGCCTTGCTATATTGTCTCTATTTTGAAATGTAGAAATAAAATTATTACAAGGATTCTCATTACTATTATCATAAAATTACTATCAGTTGTAGAACTTTGAATGTTTTTATATATTTCAAGTTGTACACTCACTCACCTAACATAGTTGCTGGCTCAGAGTAGGACTCAGTAATTTTTTTTGTTGCATAAATTTGTTAGATGACTGCTATTGGGGGATTCAGAAAGATAAAGATAAGAGGAGAAGAGAAAAGAAAAACATTAAAGCAGACAATAAGACAGAAAGGCCAAGAAACACAGGCAAGAGGAGAGGAGGTGATGGGCGCTGATATGTTTAGTAGAAAATTAAATTCATGATGCATCTTTAGAAACTTTATTTATTTATTTATTTATTTATTTTTCTTATTCTTATTTATGCCTAAGGCACCTGGTCTTCCTAGCTGATCTCCCATCCAAGTACTAACTAGGCCCAACCCTGCTTAGCATACAAGATCAGACATTGTGCTTGTTCAGGGTGGCATAGCCATAGACCATGGACCATGGCTTCACTGGGGCAAACCCAGGACTTTCTGCGTATAAAACAGACATGCTAACCGCTACACTATAGAACCATGTCCAGAAACCATAGATCTTAAGATCATATGTATAAGATGAATTTTTTACTGTGCTACCAACTGCTCTACCTCGGGGTCAAGTTTTCTAAGAACACCAGGGTTTTTTTTTTTTTGTAGAGTGTGTATGTCTTTTGGTCACAGTACTTAAAATGAATACTTGATTCCAGAGAGTGGAATAAGCTTTTACAGGTGGAAACAGAATTCTGTAGGGTAGGAGAAGAAGGAAGGAAGGAAAGGAGGGAGGAAGGAAGGAAGCCTTATTATGTACTTAGCACCATGACTCCTGGGGAAAAAGGCTGTTTTATGTTGGATACCAGATTCTTTGTTTATGAGAGATTAATCAAAACAAGCTTCTAACAATTTATCTTGAGTATAATATTATTAAATTAATTTCACCTGAGTTTTGTTCTGTCTGTCACCAAATTGTGTACTATATTTGGAGTCTGTTTTTGATGAGTTTGTTCTGATTTTACATTTTACACTTCTAGGAAGGCACTGCAGCACATGCCTCCACTTTCCCTCTCACCAGGATCTACAGATTTCTCAACTTTCCTGTCTCCCAATGTTCTGGAAGAAGTGGACAGCTTCCTCATAAGAATAACTAGGTACAATCAAGCTTGATAAGGTGGAGTTTGTGAGGGGTGGAAGGCATCTATTAAGTCTTTTTATATTAATGTTTTAAAGATTACTACTAAAAATTGTTCATTTTTAGTGACTTAATAGAAAGTGAAATAGTTCATCCATCTAAGCTCCATTGTCTAACAATATCACTTGACCTTAGAACTCAGGGTAAAGAGGGAGTAGTCCTCTGATTTAGCCTGAACAGATTTCTCAAAGTCCAAATGTAAAACTTCTCAGTTCACTTAGATCCCCAGCCTGTGGCCTTACTTAGCACTTGCTTACCTCTGCGCACAGATCTGACAAGCCCAATTGTCTATAAAACTGGGGAAGGGCATCTGGCTAGCTTAATCATGGGGTTGCTTATTGTAGAGACATTTAGCTCTGTCTCAGTGACCCCAGACGACATTACTATATTATAGTACAAACCAGATGTTGGGCCATCCTAGACAATTTTAAAAGTTTCATTGTAATGTGTTAAAAAAAAGGCAGAGAAGTGTGTTGTGGAATAGATCTAAAATGCATTTTTGGCATTTGAAGGAATAAACCCTTAAGTCTCTGGCCAAGCCAAATAATTTCCCAAGGCTTCTTAATAGCAGAGGCTACTGCAGTAGCTTATGTATTTTTGGTTTGTAAAGTTTGACTTGTTAAAATTGATATTATTAGTATTATTTAATGCTTATAGATAAAGGTTACAGAACTGAAGATTTAATTACCTGATTCTCTGGGTTGATTTAGTATTTCTTTAGTTTATCTTAAGGATTTTTTTAAAATTTATTTATTTAAATTAGTTTCCAGTATACAGTACATTGGTTAGACATCTATATAGTTCATAAAACAATCCCCCCAATTACTCCTTCCCTCCCCTGGCCCTTCACTTAGCCATCATATTAATGCTAAGTGCATTGCCTCTGCCATGCTTCCCATCCCTGTGACCAACTATCAACTACTCATTTGTACTTCTTTAACCCTTCACGCCATTCTTCCGACCCACCCTCCATCCATCACCAAATTGTCCACTATATTTGTGAGTCTGTTTTTGATTAGTTTGAACCTGGTAAACAGATAGAAAGCATATGGCAGGTTAACTTTACTTATGGTAATCAATTACATGGGGTTTGAGCTACCTGGATTTTCTCATGTTTTTAAGAAGTGAAAAGTGTTTTGCTCTTTGTTTACAGCTGCTGTTCTACTCCAGAGGTGGAGCTGACTCTTCTGGCTTTTGCACTGGCAAGGGGAAGTGTTGCCAAAGTGCTGAGCTCTCTGTGTACCATCATCGACCACCTGGACACACTCTATGATGCCTCATCCCTCATCTCATCCATGGCATCAGTCAGGCAGAACCTGCTCCTTAAGTATGGTAAATGGTTTAGGCATGAGAGACAAGTCATAATACCATTGTCAACTTGGGACTTTCTGGCATCTTCTTATCTTTTTGGGTAGTTTGTGGACTGGGTTGTTATACCATACTTCCTGGATGAAAATACCCTCTTTGACTGGGGTTGGCAGGGAGAAGAGGGAGATCGGTTCATTATGTCAGCATTAGCAGAAGAGGACCTGAGTGTCCACTAGACTGTACTCCCAGGATTTACTGGCCTGATCACTTAGGCTTGGTGGCCATTTGATCACAGCCATCTTTGGTGAAGTATAGGAGTGTCTCGTTGTACAGGCCAAGAGGGTTGGGAAGTTGGAGTACCTTTCATCTTGAGGAGTAAGGAAACTAGCCTTGACATAGTGTAAAGGATGTCTTGGAATACATCCCTCTGCATCCCTGTGGTTACTGTTTGGAAGGATATATATAGACATACATTCATGACTGCCACCACTTTCCCTTGTTGGGCAATCCATCTGAGCACTTTTCTGTTCACCCAGGATGGGGCCTCCTAATTCTTCTCAACACAGGAGTCCATGTAGCTACTCCCAAATGACTGTAGTTGGCAAATGAGGAACAACTTATTTGCCATTTGCCTCTAGTGCCAAAGTTCTGTCCACAACATACAGTATTGGATCTCATTCTCTTTAGTAATAGAGACATTACTGTGATATTTCTGTCATGATATATTTACCTTTGCCTTAATATAAGTTAATAATTTATGTTTAATTTTTAAAGTGAGACAATTGATGCCTTATAAATCCTGTTCCCCCCCTAAATTTGGAAAGGTCATTTTTTGGTGGGTAGTGTGGCCCGTAGCAGGAATGGCTGGATGGGAACGATATGTGCTGTCTGGAAAATACTCTTCAGAAAAGTTTTCAATTCAGATGAGCTTTAATTTGGGCAGGGAGCACTAGATAGGGAGGACTGCTCAAGGGGAGTGTTTGTTACTGGTACTATTCTAGTTTTGGGTGGTTAATGGGGATTCATTATATCATGAAAACAAAGAGGGAAAAAAGGTTTTCAGATCATCATAGCAAAAGTTTATTTTTATAATTCTTAAAATTTTCAAAATTTGCCTGGAGGTGTTTCTCTTAAATGCTAAGACATTATTTATATATTTAAATGTGATTACAATAAAAATTAATTATTGGCTCCAAAACATTATCTTGGAAATATTGCTACCCACCCCCTGAATATACTGAATTTGTGGTATTAATCTCTATTTTACAGTGTGCTTTGTTTCTAAATAGCGGTTATTCTAGAGTGCTCTTCTTGAAATCACTTAGGGACATAAGCTGTACTTTGTTTCTTTTAGGAAAGAACAAAAGATGGCATCAGCTTTTGTCTGATATTATTTCTCTAGTTTGTCTATTTGTGTATTTGTCTAATATTGTTTTAGCTTTTAAATGACTAAATTTTTAGTCAGTAGTCTGGGTGGCCATGGGCACTCCATTTCCACTGATGTGCATACTAGCTTTCATTTTTTCATAGTGTTCGCTTAAGGAGCTCTCTTTCTTTTCTTTGGTCAGGTAAACCTCTCCAGTTGACTCTGCAGGCCTGTGATGTCAAAGGAAAAGAAGAGAAGTCGGGACCTGAAAACCTCCTTGTTGAACCGTGGACGAGGGATGGTGGGTGATGGATCTCTCCATCTTTAGTGAATGAAAAAGTCTGTAGTGTGCTCACTAGACAGCTGTGTGAAATCGCACAGTGGTCTTTGAAATTTTCAGGATATGCATTCGTCACTTCAGGTTGGCAGTAGTCCATGTACCATTTCCTTACTAGTGTTGTAGTATGTTAGGTGCCAATCGCTTGTAACAACTTAAAAGTTCTTCCTTCAGAGCCTTCAGTTTTGAAAAGCAAGGACTCTTCCTCTTGGGATATAAAGTTATCATTTTTAAGTTCAAATTGTCTTTCTATTAAACAATGTCATCAGTAGTAAGAAACTCAGTGGATTGGTAGCACTTTGCAGCTGAAAACATAATTTAAGAAGAAGGATATTTCTCAATATGGCTAATATAGTATTTGAAGTGTGTGGAAGGAAGCCTCCTTCCCTAGTATCAACTTGATAATCACTGATGTACTCTTCAGTGTTGCTGTAGGTTCTGTTTCTTATCTTGGGGAGTGTTTTTGAGTCTCATCCTCATTCATCTTGGCCAGCCAGTTAGTCTCCTGCACATGTCGCCTTCTTACTCACTATACTGGTTTGAATATTGCTAGTTCAGTAAAGGAAATGGAATGTTCCAGAAGTTATCAAACATTGAAAGGAATGTGCCTTACTGCTTTGAATTTGGTTTCCTCTTGGATTTCCTCACAGCAGTACAGACCTCATGCATTCTCAGTGGTCCCCTTTTCTCTGTCCTGTTTCCTGTATTCTTTCTTAGTACCAGTGAAGTAAAGACCTCTGGCAAAACACAATTATCCCATTTGTA
Source organism: Eidolon dupreanum (assembly GCA_028627145.1). Lineage (NCBI taxonomy): Eukaryota > Metazoa > Chordata > Mammalia > Chiroptera > Pteropodidae > Eidolon > Eidolon dupreanum. The sequence goes on from CM053506.1 coordinate 71,832,781, forward strand.
CCTCCTCTCCTTGGTGGTCTTAAGCAATTGACTCTTGCATTAGACAGTCTTCCTACAGTCCTTCCTGAGCAGCTCAGCCTCTGTAGAGACGTTTTCTTAACGGCATCCATCTCCTGCCACACTAAAGGCCACCAAAGGCTGCTGAGTCACCAGCATACAAAGTGGGGTTGGGAGGAGTTGATGGTTACTCTTCACCCTTTCCCTTTCCCTGCACCCAAGAAAGGCAAGACCACTCTCTGAGGAATTTGGATTTTTGTCTCTGGAGCATGTAAGGCAGAATATTCTGGAAACCAATATATGGATTTTTTTATACTGTTATCATTATCCACTGGAAATCATTTTTTTTTTTAACTTTTATAACCATTTGAAATCATGTCTCCATCTATTCTTTTTTTTTTTTTAAGAGATTTTATTTTCTTAGAGCAGTTTTAGCTTTATAACAAAATTGGAGGAAGGTACAGAGATTTGCTGTATACTATCTGTCCCCACACATGCATAGTCTCCCTCATTATCCACATCACTCACCAGAATGATACAGTTTTTACCAAGGATGAACCTCCATTGACACATTGTAATCACCTGAAGTCCATAGGGTGCACTCCTGGTGTTGTACATTCTGTGGGTTTAAACAAATTTATAATGATGTATAACCATCATTATAATATCAAACACAGTATTTTCACAGTTTTAAAAATCAGTCTATAGATTTTTAACACTATTCTAATTTTGAAAGGTCCACAGGTTTTTCTGCAGCTGTTAGAAGTTGCCAGCTCTATGTATGGTCTGATTGGTATACTTTGTTATTCTCCCTGTCTTATCCACTCACCTCTCCTCCCTGGGATGGATGGATTTTGTAAACTAGTCATAGTTTGTGGATTTGTTATTTTCGTTATGTATGTGGGATGTAAATGGGTATGGGGAGGAGACTCACTTTTTCTTGGCTGCTCCTTCCACAACCATGAATGTCTGTGTCTTGTAACTCAGAGTAGGTTTTGGGCTCTCTTGCTCTTCTACAAAAAATGAGCTTATAGAAATAGGTGGGACAGGGGAAAGGCCTCACAGCCAGAGCTGTTGGGTCTTCAGGAGTGATTTGTTTCTTCCCATTACAGGAAGAAAAGCTCTTTTCACTGGTATACTTCAAGTTCCCCAACTGTGGGGAAGTATCAGTTCTAGACAAGTGCCACTTGCTGCACAGAGTGCCAGAGAAGGTGAATGTTGATATTCCAAAGGGCTAACCTTCCTGTGATGGTGGCCACTGGTCTAGTATTTTAAAGGAATGCAGGGTGCTACCAATAGAACTGAAGGGGTAGATTTAGTAAATTTCTAAAAATCTGTAATTGCTTATTTTTTTTTCTATCATTTTAAGAGAATAAATTGAGCAAGGGGCAATGATGTCAAAACAAATGTAGCTTTAAAATATCACAATTAGACACATGAGCTTGTTATTTTTCCAAGAAAGGAAGCATAAAGGTCTTCTTTATTGACTTTTTAAGCTTTGTTTATTTGCTTTGACCTTAAAAATGCTTAAATGTGTATTTGGTGGCAGTGTTGTTTAAAAAGAGTGATTCTTTTGACTTAAATTGTTGCTTTAGCTATTTCAAGACTAATTAAAAGTGCTGACTAAACAGTTAAGATCTGTGCAGTAGTTCAGCCTTTACAATAAATTTGATTAGATAGAGGCATCTAGATTCCTGGGAAAGTAACAATTCAATAATTGGTACAGTTTTTAGTATTATTGTTTAGTGGAATTGTGTGATATTCTGGCTATGTGATTTCTTAAAATCGTCTACAGAATTACTGTTTAATAGAACTAGATCATATAATAGTTTGTCTCTGAATTAGTAAAGGTTCCTCTGGATTTAATTTTCTTGGTGACAAATTTTGCATAATGTCTTATGGAGATTCCACTTGGCAAATTTTTGTGTTACTGAACTCAGGGTAATGAAATGAGAAGCATGAAATAGCTTTTAGTCTTTTAATCTTGCTAAGGCAGAATGGGTGAGAGCAACTTATGATCCCAGGAAGAATGGTTGGTTGGTGCTGACTTGAGTGAATATATGAGGTATACCATTTACAGAGAAATCATTGAAAAAGAAAGGTAGCCGTGGATCTAGCAGCAGACATTTTTGTGAATTATTAAAAGATAATTAATAAAAACAAAAAAAGTCTGATACAAATGACATATGTGAGACTGTGTGTCTCATACAAATATAAAGTGAACATATATCAAACCTTTTATTTATCTCACTAATTACTGAAGAACCAGTAAGATGGTAGAAACAGTTCAAAGGAGAATTCATAAAATGCACATAGACCAATAAAAATGATGACACGAATCTACAAATAGATACAAAATTGGTCAGTACTTGTAAGGGGAATCAGCAGTGTTTCCACAGAACACAATTTTTATTTTTGTGCATAAGAATCATTCACATTACTGTCATTGGTCTACAATTTATAGAATTGTAAATAGCACAGAGAGGATGAAAGGTGATGATAACTTAACGAATGTGCTACACAGAACACTCAGCAATCTTTTTTTCATTTGAAAGTCTTTCACAATCTTTGTTAACAGAATGTTCTAGAAGCTGTCTAATCCTTCTCTCAGCCTCTAAGCCTGCTTGCTTTTGTCAGCCTAGTTGAACATCAGTCATGGTTTTAGGAATGGCTCAGAAAGATGATTGATTATCCAGTGTTTTGTCTCTTCAAATTAAAGGCACAATCTTTATAAACATTTTTATTTTTGTATTGTTATTTCAGAGCAGTGCCGCCTATATGGTTGAGATGATTGGGTCCAAAGGAAGTTGTACCTGGCCAGTGGTCTGTTATCTAGGAGTTTATCAGTGGGATTACATCTGTCCAAAAGGGAAATCTTTTTCTAATTTTCAGAAAGCACCAGATCGACTAGTTACCCTTGCCTTAAAGGATTGTTTTTGTCGATCTTAATTCTTAGGGTTATAACAAATAAGTCAGTCTTCCTAACATTGGGTTTTACTTTTTTGTAGGTTTTCTTACAGAGACTGGAAAAACCAGAGCAAGTACTATTTTTAGTACAGGAACTGAATCTGCCTTCCAAGTTACACAGATCAGAATTATGGTAATTTTTATTCTGCCTTTTAGCAATATTACTACTGTTTTTAAATATAGAATTACATTTCAGAGGTCCATGTCATTGGTTTTTCATTGAACCTTTAATGATTATTCTGTGTCAGGCCTGTAGCAGAGGGACACAAAGGTGAATAGATTGTTAAGTCTGTGATTGGTGTAAATATAAGGATTGAGAAAGGTAAGAAATCATTTCTTGGGAAGCAGCTTTCTTACTTTTCCAGGACTTAATGTATCTGAAAGATTGTTTCATTGGTTTGATTTTGCTTTAAGCTATTTGAATTTAACTATGTTATTTAGAAACCAAATAGCCACAGAATTTTGCCCTTTTGATGTACTTTATCTAGATCTCTGTTTCCAGGTTCGACGTGGTGGCATTGGTGCCCAGTGTGGACTGGTGTTTGCCTATAACTCATCTTCTGATAAATTTCATGCAGAAGAACACTTCAAAAGGTTTGAAAAATATGACAAATGGAAGCTTCAGGAATTTAGGCAATTTGTTAAAAGCAGGTAAGGAACAGAATAAAAACTTTTGTAGTTAGTAAAATTGTATATATTCACTTATTGGTAAAATATGCTTTCTTGTCTAACCTGTCCTCAGTGGCCATGAGCATTCATTGTTATTAAGAGCATATGTGAAGAGGTATATTTTTATTTGTTCATAGACTCTTACTTGGTCCCTTCTGTGATCAGACATACACCTCTTCAAGATAGCTGAGCAGTAGAATGTGCCTGACTTGTGGGCAGCCTGAGGTCTTCAGTCTTACCTAGCCTCTGAGAAATTTACCCATATCCCAGCTTCTCTTCTCCTAGTCATACTTTTATTAAAAATATTTATTAAGTACCAACTATGTGTTAGGCCTTGATGGTAGGCACTGAAGATACTGTAATGAGCAAATTAGCGCAATCCCTGCTCTTTGGAGCTTCCTGATTAGCTCAGAAGACAGAGGCTAAAACTGGTAGTGTCACAGTATTATAAATACTAGGTGGGTGTCCTGGGAGCACATGGCCAAGCACCTGACCTGATTAGGGAAGGCTTCCTGAAAGAGATGTTGTTTATGGTGAGAACTAAAGATGAATTAGAGTTAATTAGCCACTTGAAGAAGTAGAAGGAGAATGTCCTAAGCAAAGAGAAGAGTAGATTTGCGAACTCAGAGCTGAAGTATGGTATCTTCAAGGACTGACAGGTTCCATATTGCTAAGGTATACTGTGAGGCGGAGAGTGATGAGAGATGAAACTGGAAAGTTAGGAAGAGGGCAGGTTATTAAAGCTTTTTTTGTCTCTTTCAGAGTTTAGACTTTATATTTAAAGCAATGGCAGGGGTGGGGGCAGGGAGTAGGGTGGAATTCTAAGAAGGAGAGCAGATATGTGTTTTAGAAGTACTGGTTCATGCTGTGTTTAGCATGGATTAGAGTAGAGCAAGCATGGAGGCAGGATGAAATAGAGGAAGCTGTCACTGTCAGCTAGGAAGCCAGAGGTGTATTCTCAGCTAGAGCAGCAATAGCAGCAATGGAGAGATGTAAACTGATTTAAGAGACAACTTAAAGGTAGGAGCAACAGGCCCTGGGAGTGAGTGAGTGTGCAACAGGATAGGGAAGAAAGCTTAGGCATCAATGAGTCCTGGAGTTTTGGCCTAGGCAGGTAGGAACATTGGTTGTACCTTTCTCTGAGTTAGAAAATATCTCAGGAAAAACAGGTTTGAGGGGAAGATGGTGAGCTCAGTTTTGGTGTTGTTGAATTTCATGTTCTAGGAGGGCTTTGAGATATATGATAACTAGTTGAATAAACAGGTCAAAGCCTTGAAGAGATGTTTGTGCTGAAAGTATGAGTATATGAGCTGGTAAGAGAAGAGAACTTAGGTCAATGTGCTGAGACACACCAGCATTTAAGGGGCAACAGAGAGAAGGAGCCTGAGAAAAACAGCTGGAAAGGCAACAAGAAAGCCAAGAATGTGTCATCATGAAGCCAAGTTTAAAGAAGTAGGGAGTGAGCAGTTGTGTCGAATGTCACCTAGGAATCAGTAAGATAAAGTCTAGGAGTGGACTTGTTGAATTTAGCTGCAGAGGTTGTTGGTGGCCACTTGGGCAGTGTTGTCCCCTTATTACTAATAGCAAGTTAGAGCTCATGGAGCTGAACCCTAGACTTGCTGTTTTTGCTACTGTATTTCATGGGCAGTGGGGTGCTAGAGTTAACGAAAGCCTTTGTCATCCAGCACTGTACTACTAAGCTTTAATGTACCAGATGAAGTCACCAAGGATTGTGTTAAAATTAGGATTCTGATTCAGTAGTTCTAGGTGGGGCCTAAGGCTTTCATTTCTAACAAGCTCCTAGGTGACTCTGCTGCTCCCCATCCACGGACTGCACTTTGAATATCAAGGATCTAAATAACTCCCTCTCTCTGTTGGACTTCCTTTGGTGGCATCCCTGACAAGTGGTCATTCAGCCTCTCTAGAATACTCTTAATGATGGAGAAGTCACTGCACTTCAGTAATTAGAATATATTCAGTTGAAATCGACATTTGTAATTTTGACTCAGTGGTTTTAATTCCAGCCCTCTAAATGAAAATGAACAAATCTCACTTGCTGCTAAGATGTACCTCCCATCGTGGATATATGCCTTTTTAAAAGATGCTTTTGTTTTTTAATAACTAGAGATTATACTTGTTTTTAAGCAGCTATGTCACGCTCTTGGATATATTAAAATAGTTCTTTTTCCCTTAACTTCTGTCAAACAAGACCTTACACATCTTATGCAGGATGGTGGTTTTTGTTGTTGTTGTTTAACCTAAATGCAGGGCTATTTTCTACTCCCTTGCTGACTTTACCTTCTGGTTTTAGCCTGAACTACTCTGAAATCTCGATTTGGTTGTTGTACATATTATCAGTCCCTCTCTAGTTTGGAAATCAAATGTTAATGTCCATGCACCTATCTTCCTGCCTTTTTTTTCTGTCCCTATGGTCAGACATTGGTCAGTCTGCCTGCTCCAGGATCAGCCATTTGCTTGTTGTGATATATAAGAGGACTAATACTCAGCTTTCTTTTCTCCATCTTACCTGTTATGTGGTACAGTGAATGAGGTGGCTTCTCTCTGCTTTCTGACACCCCGTCAGCTCTCTATAGCTCAAAGATTTCCCTGATGACTCCCAAAGCATGAATTAAAAAATCCTCAAACACACAATATTGATGAAACTCATCGATATAGTTTTGGGCTAAGACAGATTGGTTTTAAGGTGAATTATATCATGAAATGTGTCTGCTCAGAAAGACTGATGTTAAGGACATTTTTTTCCTCTGTGTTACAGAACCTACTCTCCGTCCTTTGTTTTTTTCCTCCTCTTGCCTTGAATCCCTGGGTTTGCTTTTCTTTTACATACATAGTGGTCACATGATGCCAGCTCATTAGCTTTTATCACAGACTAAATAATGTAAAGTTTGAGGAATGTTACTTGAAAAAACTGCATTTTTCTCCTTCTTAGTTATTTATTTCCTGAAAAGGGAGTGCCATTCACGTACTCAGTTTTTAAAAAGAAGTGGCACACCATTATGCCATTTAAGCCTTGAGGCTGAAATTCTTTCTGGAAGGACTTCTTAAGGAATAGGAAAAAATACTGAGGCTTGTGAAGGCTGGTTTTCTTATTGGTTCATTTTGTTTTGTTTTGAGCTCCAGGATCTGAAAACTCCCCAGTTTTTACTCTTCAGTTGTTACAGGTGGCCCAGACCTCAGGCTAGTCATATATACATTAGTCAAGGAAAGAAACCTGAACCTGCCTCTCTTTTGGATCTTTCCAGAAACACATACCATCTGGTGCATTGTACTTTACTCCTGAGTAGCTCATCTAAGACACCTTAACTCCATTCATTCCCACTTATCTAGGGAAGTAGACTTTCTCTTTAGTTTCTAGATTATATTTGGGACTAATAATAGTTCTCATTTCACAGATGAGGAGGCTGAGAAATGGGGAGGAAATTACTACCAACTACCTCATGTGTTCAGAAAGGCACCAAGTACCCCATCCAGTCCTTGATTATTAATTGACAGGCCATCTAAGTTAAATGCTACTTAAATGGTACCTTATTCATTAGACCCTTGAAAAGATGTTTGTGATTAATCTTGTATTTACAGGATTAGCTGCTCATCTGATGACCTTGGAGAGGATGATCCTATTGGCTGGTTTGAGCTGGAAGAAGAGTGGGATGAAGCAGATGTCAAGTTGCAGCAGTGTAGAATTGCCAAAGTAAGCATTATTGAGTTGTGACCTTCACATATTTGCCCACACCTCTCATTTTATTCTGTGTTTATTGAGTGGTTATTGCGTACCAGCCCTGTGCCAGCACTGGAACCCTGGAGGTGAATCAGACATGATTGTGGCCCTCAAGGAGTTCATAGTCTAATGGGAGACATGGTTGTAAAAGATACTATGTTATAGGCTGTGATAAAGGGATATATAGGTAGCCCAGAGGAAGAATATCTAACAGCCTGGAGTTCACTGGGGAAGGCTTCCCAGGAAAGGTTGTGTAAAGCCAAGTGTTGAAAGTTGATTAAGCCATCATCTTTAGCCCGGCTAAGATATATGGAAAAGGGCATCACAGGCTGAGAGAACGTCAAGTACACAGGCTTAAGTGCAAGAGAGTTGTGCTTCCGTAGCTATGAAAGGAACAGTGATTATCTGGCTACTTAATTTTTTTAACTTCCAGTGTAAATCTTATTTAGAAGCTTAAATAGAGAAATAAGAACTGTCTTTGGGCTTATACACAGTAGATTCTTAGTAAATATTTGTGCAGTTAAGTAGTGGATTCTGAAATTTTCTCAACAAAGGCTCTTTCACTATAGGAAGTAGATAGTTTGCACAGAAGTTGGGCTTTGAAAATGACTTTAACTTTGAGCAGACAAGGCTGTGTCTTGGGCTACCAGCACATGTGTTACATGCATCAATCGGAGGCATTGAGAAAACAGGCATTCATTGACTGTTTTCACCATGTGCCTGACTTCTGTTTCAAAATGACTGTGCCATAGAGCAAACATCTCTTCATCCTGTCTTATCCTGTTTTGCCTTGAGGAGGGAATAATGCCATTTCTTTTATTGTGATCTTTCCCCAAAACTGACTTCATTCAGCATTTGTATTATCTTTTTCTGTTCGTTGTAAATGCTGAGCTTACATTTTGTGTCCCTAGTGTTAGGCATACTGGTACCTAATAAATCATCAAAGTTGTAGGCGGACCTTCCCAGGTAGGCCTTTATCTCCCTTTCATCAACATCCAGGGCTTCTGAGTCCTTCTTCTTAAATCTTTCTCATTCTAGTATTTGATGGTGAAGTTCCTGTGCACTCGTCAGGAGTCAGCAGAGCGCTTGGGAGTACAAGGCTTGAGCATCAGTGGATACCTCCGGCCTGCAAGAGCAGAAGCAGAACAGAGCATCATCTGTGCTCACTGCAGAAAGGATGTGGAGGAGAGTGTCTGTGGGGCCACATTGCTTCTCAGAACCCTTCAGTTCATCCAGCAGCTCGCCCTTGACCTGGTAGTGTTTCTTCAGTTGTTAGATCTTGCTCCTCTGGGAAAATAAACAAGTGTTTAGGGAAGTGAACATCAACCAGTAGTAAAACCTGGCCCTTCTGAAGCCATACAGTATGAATGAGTACAGAAGGCATTATATGCTACTGTGGTGACACTGGAAGGCCAAGGGGAGTGAGATATTGGGCACTGAGGCCATCACTCAGTGAAAGACTAAGTGGCATATGGCCATCATTGTGACGTGTCCTGAAATAGACCTACAGACAAATTTTAAAGATCCTCAGCTGTAGTTGCCAGTGGTAGACTAGGGAGTTGAAAAAAGTTTATGAGATTTATATCTTCTTTAAGTCTAGGAGAATCATTCCTGAACTGTAGGTGAATTCTATTTGTTTACTAAAAATACCAAAATAATGTCAGGATTTGAAACATTTGTATTTTTTGATATGGAGTTCTACAGTCTCTAATAAAAGCACAGTGACAACTCGCTCAAAGGAAGATTCCTGAGCCATCATCATAGAGAACATGGCTTACCTCAGGAATCCAGTGGAGGCCTCTTGTGTGGTGTGCAACAGTGTCTTGACCTTCATTCTGCTTCAGGGCACATTTAGAGGCTGGTGACTGAACTTATATATGGCTTGTTTGGTCTTTGTTATTCAGACACTCCTATCACAGCAGAAAACAGCAAGTGAAAGGGAGATGCTCAGGAATAGCAGCAGCAGGTATATAGCAGAGTTAGTCTTTCAGCCTACATGTAGGGAAGGGTCAAAATAGTAGAGTCCTGGACAGTAATCATCATCAAGTAAAGGTGTGGTGTTAGCAAGTCAGGGAGCTTTTCGTGTGTGTGTGTGCATGTGTGTGTACACATTTACAGATGTACATTTACACACCACACACATACTAATATATTTTAGAAAGTTTCACACCAAAAATAGTTGTTCACAGGCTTTTAGTAGTTAAGAGTAAGCATCAGTCATTTGGGAATTTTACTCGTGTAGAGCTACCTTATTCTTTAACAATGAGAAGTAAATGAGCCATTATATTTCTCTAAATGCATTTTTTAATTTTATTTTTTCTGGTCTTTATAATTTTTTAGGTGCAGCAGAAGGAAAGTTGCTTAAAGTATAAATCTTTTCTGGACTTTGCGGGTCTTGATTTGCAGATCTTCTGGAATTTTTACAGTAAATTAAAGCAAAAGTAGGTCAGAATTTGCTATAAGGTGATAATTATATTAACATAATTGAAGACATTGAGTATTGCTATTCTAAATAGATAATATTTTTCTTTTAAAAGTTTTTTTTTTAATTTCTCAATGGTTTATATTGTTCTGATTTGAAGGATTTGGTTATTATGAAAATAAGACCTAGAAATAAAAATAAATAAAATAATATTTTATAGAAATCACAAATTTCTACAAACCACTGTATTTAGGCAGTGTTTTCACAAACATTTTCTCATTTGATTATCGTTAGGACCTTGTGAGATGAACAGGTCAAGTACTATAACAGTATCCACATTTTCAGATAAAGAAACAGGATCAGAAGTACATTTCCTTGCCTCACAGAGGGCAGAATCAGATGGGTCTGTATTTTCAGACTCTACCTAGTACAGTGTTCTTTCTATTCTACCTTCCTTCCTCTCATTTGGCATTCTTTTACTGAGCCTGATGCCTAGAGGAGAGTCCTTTGTAGACTGCTGTTTGGCTTTGGAGGGTAAAAGCAACTTGCCTTTTTGCTTTCTGATGTTCTTTGTCTTTCTGTAGCCCAAGAGAAGAATGCATCTGTGCCCAAACTCTGCTTCTGCAGCTCCTCCAGAGCTGCTTCTCGGTGCTGCAGGGAGACGCATCAGCTGCCTCTGAGGATGAAAAGGTTCCATGCAAGAGCCTTAGAGGGGCGGAGGACGCCAAGGAGCTGTACACCCATTTATGTGATGGTAATGATTTTTTTTTTAAATGTGACCTTGCATTAGTAGCCTGCATGGCCTTTTGCTGTGGAGAACAAGGGATCCCATGATCAACGTATGCCCAGGAAAGAGATTGCTTCTTTGGAAAAGGAGTGTTTCCTTTGATCCTCTTTTGAATTATTGTTTTGAGTTCAGGATTTATTCCCTCATTCACAACTCTTCAGTCTTTACTTTAGCTAAGACACAGGGATGAGGTTAGTAGATTCAGGGGGAGAAATTGTAATAATAATTGAGAATAAAACACATTAGTTAATGCAGATATATATAGTAAGTGAATAGATGGAAAATATTAAAACTGATTCTGTTGTTCATTTTTATCAGTGGTGGATAGGGTGGATGGAGACTCTGTGCCCATGGAAATATTAAAACAAGAAGTCAGGAATACCCTTCTCAATGGAGCTGCCATCTTTTTTCCTAATCGACAGACCCGGCGGAACCATCTCTTCTCCATGATGGTAATTATTTACGTTAAAAATACGAATTCTATTTCTGCAGTCTATTGGGATAAAATTTATTAGTCTGTTTTCTCTGAATATCTTGTCAGTTTTAATTTTCCAAATGTAACAGAGGGCTTAGCCAGTGCTGTAGAACCAGAAAAAGAAATTTTCAAAATAACAATTGAAAAGAATAAAACATATAATAATTATTTAAAAATGATATAGCTATAGATTATTTTTATTGCCTATTTAGACAAGCAACTAATATAATTAGTAATAAGAGTTTGATGAAGAAAACTAGATATAGCATTTTAAAAAGGCATTTTTACATGCAACAGTTAATTAACAAATATAATAAAAATGCTCTGTGAGATGCATAAAAGCCTATAGAAATGAAGGAGGGAACAAAAGAAGCATAAAATGTGGTTTCCCATGCCAAAGAACTGCAGACTAATTGGGAATGCCTGACACATGGAAAAACTGACCCCATATGCAATAGGCACTTAGAGCAGAATCATCCAAGAGACTAAGTGTTCGAGGACGGTTTCAGAGAGGAGAAAGGATCTTTGATTGTATTTTAGCTGTCCACAAAATTTGCATATCAGTTTGAGGGACTGATTTTCACATTTTGAATTATATAACCTTTGACATCATCCCTGACCTGACCCACTGGACTATGGGCAGGGTTTAGTCCTGCTTGTGTGCCAAAAGCATTTACCAGACAGCTAAGCAAATGACTTTTTTGCTGGCATGTGTCCCACTTAAAAAAATATATGTGACCTCTTGACTGACATTGCTGTTTATTAGCAGAGCAGCCTACTCACTTTCCCTATGCCCATCTTTTCTGACAGCAGTGGTAAGGGTTATATTTTTCCCTTCTTCTGATTAATTAGATAGTGTTGCTGTCATTTGTGACCATATCTTATCTCTCCTACCCTTTTGTGCCAGGCAGGGCCTGGGGTCTTAAATCTCCCTCAGTGCCTTGCATAGCAGCAGGTGTTCAATGCATTTATTGAGTTAAGGAAAAAAAAAGTGCCCTTAATGTAGCCCAGTAGCCTCATCAGGAGGTGTGATTCCTATAACTGTCACCATAGGCTGTTTTGTCTTATATAGAGAAAGCTTAGATCCTGTTTAAAAACAAAGCTCACAAGAAATGCACTTTGATCCTGACTTTTCCTCTTGCAGTGGCATGCCCAGTGATGTAAAGTATTATACATATTTATGAGGTCATCTTTTTAACATTTGCATCGAGCTTTCCTGCAGGAAAACTTAAATTTAGCAGTAAACAAAACAGAAGATGCTAAATGTTAAATTTAGCAGTGAACAAAAGTAAACCTGCCATCTTCTGTTTAGATGGATGGTTCTGCTCCTTCTTAGCACTAGGCTAGGTCTTAGTTGGGTGCTGTGAGATGGTCTTCCGACCCCGGCTTTCCTCATGCTTGGGAACAGTAGGCAATGGCATTTCATGCTGCTCTAGGTTGCTGGAATGTCATGGAATATATTTTCTGAATGTGCAGTTTCTTATTTTCTAGAAGAATGCTACTGAGCAGGAACACAAGCAGTCCCTGCAGCTCACTTTCCGCTCATTGTGCACGTATTTTAGGTAAGTTTATAATTCTCTTCAATTGTCCAGCATTTCACATCTTTGCAAAGTTGTTTTCTTGAGTTATCCCTTCCTTTCATGTGCTTTTGGAGTACCAGATACTTCCCTCTACCCAGCCAAGTTTCTGGAGTGAGATGTCACTAGTCACAGGAGTAATTAAAATAGTGTAGAGTAATAATCTTGTCAAGAGCTTATTGAAGTCCCAGTCATTATAAGACAATATAGGGTTAAACTAATCTAGGATCTCTTTGAATACTTCAATTTCTAAGTAATTTTTGAAGACAAACTGAAGCCAGAGGAGTTTGGGGTCCTATACTGAAGTCTAAAAACCCATTACGTTAAAACCCAACTTCAGAAGCACAGAATGGTACTTTAGCAAAATAAATATGCTGGGAGGGAGTGACTTGGAGGTTTTTGAATGCTTTGACTACCAAAGAAGCTGATGGGCCTATAGGTTGCATTTTTGGAGTTACAGACTCTTAAAGGAGGGTGGGAACTAATAGCCTGAGCTACTGTTTGTGGGTGCCAGAGTTAGAGGACTCTATAAAATGTGTTTCAAGGATGATGAAAAAGGCTGGGGCTGTCATGTGAGGAACACTTGAAGACACTGGGAATGATTAGCCTAGATTATCAAGCTAGCAGCCATGAGATTAGGTGTATTTCCTATTGATAGTCAAGGTGATTTATTTATCATATTTATTTCTTAGAATCTCTTCTAAAGACTTGATGATTTTTGAGCCTGTGTATACGTAAGGACATGCGGATAGACAGTGGCACAGACCTAGCTAGGATCATGGCTTTTTTCCTGATTTAAACTCCTCACATCTTATACAACTGCCACTGAAATCTTGCTAGGTTCTTTTTTGAAATCTTTTGTTAAGAAGAAAGTATGAAAATCCCCTTCCTGAAACAAGGTGTCATGACTAATTTGTGTTCTTTCAGTGATAAGGATCCAGGCGGCCTTCTACTTTTACCTGAGAAAGGAGACCTGGCCGACATGAATATCAGTGAAATACTGGCAGTCATGAGTACTCTCCTCTCTGTTGCTGCTCGAGAGGTAACTATTGGATGCTCCCTGATTTCCTTGCCATGTGCTTTTAGGAGCTCATGATATAGTAGTCACTGTGCCTTCCCCTTTAGCCCTCATTTATAATAGGAATGTAGCTTTCTTCCTTGACCATTACACATGAGCACAGAGGTTTCCCAGCCTTCCTTGGCTCCTGATCAACCAGCTTCTGTAAATGACTGAGGGGACACTTCTATGACATGTTTTCTTCACTTAGCGGCGTTTTTGACATTCATCCACATTGATGCATGTGCACAATATTCTCTTTATGAATGTGCCACAATTTTAATTTGGAGGGATAATTGGGCTGTTTCCAGTTTGGGGCAATTACATAACAATCACAATATGAACATGTCTTGTGGTTCTTATGTGCAAGAATTTATCCCAGAGATCGGGTGACTCTTCAGAGAAACTCCAGAGAGTAAAGATGATGATTAGAGAGCCATAAAAGGATGAAGAATTGTTATTTTAGGGTGGGAGGGATTTGACTGAGGCTCAGGGGAAGGAGCCAAAGAGAAAAAGGGATTTGAAGATGTGAGAAGGATATAATTGGGCAGGTCCCAGCAGCTCGGGCAAAGGGAGGAGCAGTAGCTGCCAAACAGCCCATCTTCGTAAAGGCTCTAGATGTGCCATGGCCCATGGGCACCTGGCATGCCATGTGCCTGCCCCGCCGCCACAATGCCCAAGAAGAAGCTCAGATCCACCAAGAGGGCAGTGAAGGAGGAGCTTAAGAGGATGTTGGCGAGGTTGTCAGCTAAACCTGCTCCTGCAAAAGTGGAAATGAAGCCAGAAAAGGCGGCAGGAAAGGCTAAATCTTCAGACAAAAAAAGTGCAAACAAAAGGGAAAAGGGGAGCAAAAGGAAAACAGGCCGTAAGAAACTGAAGATTTACCTGCAGAAAATGAAGAAACTAAAAACGAGACGAGTCTAGCTGTCTGATGAAGCAGGAGAGAAAGAAGCCAAGTCTGATTAATATCGTATACCATGTCTTATCTGTGGTCACTGTCTCCCTTCTTGTACAATCCTGAGGATTTTTCTCAACTATTTTTATCAAATATTTTATAAAGGCAAGTTTTTTAGTAGCTCTAGAAACATTTTTAAGAAGGAGGGAATTCCACCTCATCTCATTTTTTAAGTGTAAATGCTTTTTTTTGAGAGGTAAAATCATTTGCTGGTCATTTATTTTTTGATACAACCAGAAAATAATGGAATATTGAATGTGGGAGGCTTTGATTGTCTTGGGTATCAGCTTAACATTCCATAGATGGGGGTAATTTTTATATCCTATAACACAAAGCATACTAAATGGCAGTTTGGAGTCAGTCATGTATTTAATATATCTTGAACATTTATATTACTTCTATTCCCATGTTTTTGGTAGAATTGTTCCCTAAAGAAAATCACCCCTTGATCTTGGCTCTCCCTCAGAATTTTGTGTAACATCTTCGTCACAGTAGTCCCAATTTTCCTAGTAACTTTGTTAACATGCTGTGAAAGATTGAAAATTTGGTTATATAGTATATACGATATTTAAATTGTGAATTAGTGGAACTTTGATGTCACCGTATCAACATTTGAATATATTGGTACTCAATATTCTATTGAGGAAAGCTAGGCTCCAAATTTTAAGCTGGAAAGTCACTGGAATAACTGTTTAGAAAAGAATCACAACTACATGACTAGGTTTTTGGTACGTACGTTAAGAATTGTGTACCAATTGAAGTGTCTGTGTACTTCTCAAAACAACCAATAAAATCTCGATTATGAAAAAAATAGAGATATAATTGGTGGGGTGAGGTTTCTAAGGCTCAGAAGGAACCTTATGAACTAAAAACCATTTGTAAAAGTTCTGAAAAGCTGAGGGCAAAAGAGATTTCATAATACCGTCTTTCTTGGTCACTTCCAGGTTGAAAGCTCTTTTGTAACTATTCCCCATTTCCCTAGAATTATCTTGCCAGTAATAGCTACTGTCTTAAAAAATGCCCTTGGCTGTCTTCTGTAAGTTACCTTGTTGTAAACGCTTTCTCTTTGTCTCCTCCCCTGTAGTGTGAGCTGTTGATGCTCAAAGGGGTACAAGGGGATGTTGGCTCTGTGCTCTTCTCCCTGTTCTGGTCTGTCCAAGGCAGCCTGCTCTCCTGGTGCTACCTACAGCTAAAGAGTACGGACTCTGGAGCCAAAGATCTTGCTGTTGACCTTATTGAAAAATGTGAGTTTTAGTATAAAATCCATGAAAACATATAGGTGTTTTGATTTTGACACTATGTATGTACTCACTTCTTTAGTACCTCATTCGTTGACTGCGCATTTGGTTTTCTTGATACAAATCAGATTTGTCTTTGGTTTATTTTTTTCTTTTTAAAATGGAATTCTGTGGCATGCCTTTTTTCCCTAATTTTCCTGTCTGAATGTAGTAGTATGCCTAAATATTTTTATTGTGGGGTTGGGTCATTTCACAACCTAAACATTTCCTTTGCAGTCATACAGCACTGTTAGTTGATGTTGCACTCTTTAGTAGAGTCAGTTATTCTTGCTTTAATCAAGTCATCTAAAAAGGAAAGTCTTAAACTTTAACATTTAAGGTGTATGAGCACTGCTGCGATCTTTGCTGATTACTGAAAATAGTCAGATTCATGTCCTGTAAAACTACAGAAAATGATATGTAACTCAGCAGGTTCAGAGAAATCATAAGTGGGAAATGCAGTCTCATCAAACTTAGTTTCAGCAGCTAAGACAAAAATGCTTACACTATTGAGCCCTGCCACATTAAGGCTTGTCCCATCGGATGGCACACCTAACAATGGGCCCATTATAAACAAAGGGAAAGGAGAGACTGACAACAGTCAGTCAGCCATTTAACTTCACTTATGAAAGTGAAATTTCCACCTCATTGAGAAGTAGCAAAGACATAAACCAATCAATCAATCACTTTAAAAGAAATCTTTTACTGAGACTTGTACCTTTTCTGCCCAGAGGAAAGCATTTGTATGACATCTCGTGGTCTCATGGCCCTTCTGATGTGGAATTCCCTCCACAGCTTCTATGAGAGCTTTGCCTTTGATGATGACCAAGCAAGTGATATTCCTACTGTATGAAATATTAATTATTCTCTTTATATTTTGGTAGATGTGCAACAGTTTTTGGCACACATGAGAGTGATTTTGGAATCCCTTTTGTCACAGTACAGTGGGAAAACCATAGTAGAAAAGTTATGTAATTCAGTGTTTTCAATGGCAGCTCGTCAACTGGTAAGACAAAATGGCAACCATTTATAAAGGGTGGGAGGGAGTTGGATCTTCACCCTCAGGCAGAGCCTAAGGTGGACACTAAGTGCTTCATTCATCTTTAGGTTATCTTTCTGCTGGACTTTTGCACTTTAGACATTTCCCACTGCACACTCTTGAGAGAGTTCAGTACCCTAACAGAGCTGTTGAAGAAGCTCTGCAGTGACCCTGAAGGAGGACTGAATAAGGTAACTTGAGTTGGGACATGAACCTGCTGTGTATCCCCTCTTAGAAGCATTGTGATCATACTTAAAGAAACATACCATGAGAATAGATCTACACAGATAAATTGCTTCTAGAACACCCCCTATATTTTATCAGTGGTTTTGCCAACAAGGGTAAATGCCAATCTGAATTGATTTGATATGGTCATTGTTAGAAAGGAGACACAGAGGAAGCTGTGCACAGATTAATTTCATCACGTTATAGCACATGAGGTTGTATAAAAACCACGTAAGTGAATAACCAGATTGAAGTCTAGAAGAGAAAATGTATGTTGCAAGGCAAATTAAAAGGGTTGGTATTTAAAAGAAGTTCTCCCTCACTTAACCTTACAGGGTACAAAGTTGTTTCATTGTCTTGTTTGAGTCACACAATAACTCTGGGAATAAAAAAGGCATATGTTAAAAAAGCCTATTTTAAAGGGAAAAAGCAAAGACTGAAAAAAAAGTGGGGGAAGAGGAGTAGATGGGCTCAGATTTGCCAAGTTCTCAAATAGGAATTTAAGGTCTTTAAATTCCTCAGTGTTTTTTCTACTGGAAATTCATGCTACTAGTGATTTGTAAGAAATTGTTTTGTCATGGTTATGAAAAAGCTAATCACGGAGTTATATGGTGCAGAAAAAAACTACACATCTACTCTGCAGAATGATAAGTGTATGTTGATCTATATATGTAAATGGGAATGTTGGGCATATTTTTAGCCTGTGTGATGATCAGCGTAGGGATATAAAAGGCTATTCATTTGGAGCACTGATATAGGATCACAGTTTACTACATGTGGTTGGATATAAAGTGATGAAAACCCTTCTTAACTTGTTTGTTTGCATAGCTGGATGTTGAGACTTGGCAACAGGAACGGCCAGTGGTGTTACACACGTGGACTAAGGAGTCTGCCCACAACTATGAAAATAATTGCCATGAGGTGTCTGTCTTTGTCAGCCCTGGGGCAACGTATTTTGAGGTGGAATTTGATGAGAGGTGTGAAACTGAAAAAAGGTAAGACACATGTTTTTCTTTCCCAAGCAATAACGGATCCAAAATGAGAGAAGAAAAGTGATAGAGATTATGCTTTCACAGGTATGATTATCTGGAATTTACTGATACCAGAGGTGGGAAAACACGTTATGACACAAAAGTTGGCACTGATAAATGGCCCAAGGTGAGTGGCATTCTCAGAAAGAGATAAAATGCCTCCTTCTGCATCAGTTCTTCTCCTTTTATCAGTCCTTAGGCGGTAATAGATGTATGGTCTTTGAAGGGAAGCCCTTACATTATATGTTTGGTAAAGGAAGGGTTTATATCAGAGTTCAGCAAACTACAGCCTGTAACCTATTCTTGTAAATAACGGGTTTTTGGAACACACTCATGCCCGTTGTTTATGGATCATCTATAGCTGCTTTGGCATTGCAATGGCAGACTTGAATAGTTGCAACAGGGACTGTATAGCCCAGAAAGTCTTAATAATTTACGATCTGGTTCTTCATAGGAAAAGTTTGCCAACCCTTGGTTTATATCACATTGTCCGGAGTAAATGGGAGTTGTAATCATTCACAAGAAGGGGCCAGTGGGTATAGGAGGGCCCAGACCATGGTGGTGAAAGCCAGAAGTCCACCTCCCAGCTAGGTCTGCATGGTCTCCAGGGCTGGCTAGCTCAGTGCTGCTTCAGACTGTGACCTTCCCTCTGTTGTCAGTGGTCTTGGATGAGCTCAAAGGAAGGGGCAAGCATGAGCTCTGGCTAAATAGGTAGTGGGTAGATGGGCATCTGAGGTTTAGAAAATTGACCAGCAGTTTTCTGCCAGCTTTTCTTCTTAATGAGATACAGTTATAAATTTTCTGTTTCAGTCACCCCGTTCGTTGTACGTTTCTCCTTTATATTTTAGTAGATAAAATATAATGGTGAGACTATAGACTGATTTTAAATGTAGATTTTTTGACTTATAAAGAACATGCTGCCTTCTCTAGGCTATTTGACCACATGACTTTTTTGTTTGTTTCTAGAAAGTGACCTTTAAGGCTGGTCCTCGGCTACAATTTCTCTTTCACTCTGACAGCAGTAACAATGAGTGGGGCTACAAATTCACAGTCACTGCCTATGGCCTACCCGATGTTGCTGTGTCCTGGGGGTTGGATTTACAACTCCTTGTTTCCAGACTGATGGGACGCCTTGCTTCCCAGTGCATGGCACTCAAGTCTGCACATCGTAAGTCCACATGCCTTTCCTTTCCCTTCTTGCTATGGTCACATTGAAGAGCAAAGTAGTACTCTCTCATTAAGTTGTCTCCACATAATGGCAGAGCAAAGGTATTGATAAAATTCCCTTTCAGTTTCCTTTAAACCAAACCAGATTACAATATCCACTTGACACCATGGGGAAAGGAGCTGGTTTTTACCAGCATTGTCATCCTTTTTTGTAAGTGAATTTTGGTATACTCCAATGAGAAGGCAAAAATATAGAATAAATTAATTGTATATCTTTTAACTGTTTGGGTATTTATGTAAATATGTGTAAAGATGTGAATGAAGATTTTATCTTAAAGTGATTTCTTCAACTTAGTTATTAAATCCATTCAAGAAATAAGAATTATATAGAATACAACTTTCTAGCGTATTTCTATATCATTTCTTCAGTTTTTTGATTTTAAAAAATATCATAGAAAAATTGCATAATGGAGAAAAGCCAAGGAGAAAAGTCATCCTTAATCCTAACATTCAGAGATACTATTACTAAAATTTTAATTGATTTCTACCTAGTTTTTTTTCTATGTCTATTCATAAACACATATATGGTAAGTATTTAATTATTAATTTTTACAAATTTAAGTTTATAAATTGCGAACATTTCCACATAATTAAACATTCCTAAATGGTCTCTTGTTATACCCTAGAGGTGGTTCACATTCCATTTTCAGCTTACTATACAAATTAGTCATTTCAGAAGAACCTTATAATTGAAGCTGTTCCATAGAATGGTAGCCATTTCAGGACATTCTTATGGCTTTGGTTCATCTGGGGTATATGTTCATGAAGTTCATAATTACGTTCTGGTAAATGTGGGTGAATTCCCCCCAAGTTTTAAAAATGCCCAAGTTTTAAAATATCTTTTCATCATTAATTCAAAGACTCTCAATGTATTAAGAAAAAGAATAGAGCTCTCATAAGCCTTCTTCTCTTTGCAGGGTTAGGAAGTAACATGACAGTTCCTCAGGCAAAAATGGCATTAGTCTTAAACTCACCCTTGTGGAAACCTGTCTTCAGGCATCAAATAAGTCCAGAGCTGGGATTAGAAGCAAGCTGGCCCACTCATCCATGCCAGGATAGTAAGGAGGTATTTACTCTTCTGTTGTTTTTCTATTTGGAATGGAAAGTATTTACTGATATTTATTACTGTATAATCATTTATGTTTATGTCTAATCACCCCCCACTAGCTGTTAGCTCCTTAAATGCAGAAACTATCTCTCATTCATTTAGTGTCCCCACTATGTACCACAAGGGTCAGTGTGTAATGGACATTCAGAAATATTGAATGGATGACTCTTCAGTGAAATATAACAGTCGCTCAATAAATCTCTCTTGATGAAGTTATGAAACAAACAAGTCGAGTCTGCTTCTCGTGACCTCTGAGTTAAAATTTTAGAGTAAATGATATATGCTAAACTTTTTGTTCTCCATGGAATGATACCACATTATTTAGGCTTATAATACTTAAAAATTAAACAAGTTTGCCCACTGTCTCTTTTTTATCTCTCCTTCCATCTCCACTCTACTACATTTCCTCCCTTCTTCTCTCCTCCCCCCACTTCCAAGTTACTCAGTGGTTAATTGCTGAATCCAGGAACTCTTCCTCAGCATCTCTTCTCCTTTACCTCTCTGTTAAATTTGGTTCCTTCAGACCCTCTTTTCTTTTGATTCCGTGGTAGTCCATTGTCTTCTCCTACATCTAACCAATCCATTAGCCTCCTTTATTGACCTGTCTTATTTCTCCTCTAAACAGTAGGCTTAATCCAGGCTTTGTCTCCTTTCCCGCAACCCACTGAGACTATCCTCTCTTCTCTCTTCTGCTGTCACATCTGTGTGAATAATTCCTAAATGTCACTTTCCAGCCCTGTTTCTTCTCTCAGGCTCCAGTTATGTATCTTCATCTTCCTGTTAGGTATTTCCATTTTAGTATTCTGACTCCCTTTAACTCAGAAGTATAAAACCAGGATGTCCCCTCTGACTTCTCCTATTATTGTCATTATTGTTTTCCTAGGCACTGAGCCATTGTTCCCTAGCATCATCTTTGTCCCACCTTATTCTCATCTTTCCTATCCAGTCAGCTACAAGCTCTATGGATTCTTCCTTGTGATGTTCTTCTATTTTTGTTCTCTCTCTTTCCATCTTTATCCAGGCCCTCATCTTGTACTCCATTGTTACACTGGTACTTACCAAGTTTTTTTTTTTTTAATCACTGGATTATCTTGTCGTTCCACTGCCAAACACCATTAATGGCTCCCCGTTGCCTACAGGGTGAAGTCTAAACTCCTCAGTGTGACAGTCAAGGCTCTCTACAGTCTCCTTTCACCTTACCTATCTGACTCTAGTTCCCACCACTCCCCAGCTGAGACTTCAGGCCAGGTCAGTCTCCCCACTGACTCTTAACTTCTGCTAATGGTTATGTTCCTCAGGGCCAAACCTGCCTAGTCTTCACAGTCCAGTCCAAAGCCCATATCCTCCAGGAGGCTTTTCTTAATTACTTTAACCTGCTAGGAATTCTCTCCTGTGAAATCTCAGCACTGGGTGTTCCCTTCTAGGCATTTGGCACTTCATAATCTTCTGCTTTATGGTAGTGCTAGTTTTAATGCTTTTAATGTTTTATGTTTACCTTTTTTTAAACCCATATATCTGTCTGGTCTCCCCCAAATAAGTTTAATCTTCCTGAGAGTATGCACTGTGTTTTATACTTCTGCTTTGGCCTAGTAGGTGTTCAGTAAACTTAATTTTTTGAATGACTGTCTTAAACCTGGTTTTTGTTTTTGTTGTTGTTGTTGTTACCAGGTTAAGAACATCCCTGATGATTCCTGCCACCATTTTCTTCTTGATTTTGCACAGTCAGATCCTGCTCAGAACTTCTGTGGGCCATATTCAGAACTTTTCAAAGGATTCATACAGGCATGTAGAAAACAGGCCCCAAAGACAGATATAGTTGCTGGTTCCACTATTGATCAAGCTGTGAACGCCACCTTTGCTGCTCTGGTGTATCGCACTCCAGACTTGTATGAGAAGCTGCAAAAATATGGTAACTTATATTACAGGGAATATTTTTCATCTGAAGGCCAATTGCTAAGTTTTAAGAAAGCTTAAAATCTTAAGTGAAAATTTTAAAATATTAAGTGAAAATTTTAAAATATTTTGAAATATAAGCATATTTCTACAACTGTAGACTTTATATTGTTGGTTCTCCTTTGCCAGTCAAAAGATTCATGACCAATTTATAGTTGTAGACTGGATTATATGGCAAGTTGCCTTGAGTTTCCTAATTAGCAGATAATTTGTCTTATCCAAAGTTCTTATGAAAAACTGCCAAGAAGTTTAATGGAAAGAAACCTTAACTTGGACTATAGTCCCAGCTTAAAAACTAGAAGTTAGGCAGCTGCAGGTTAATCAGATAATCTTTCTGCACCTTAGTATCCTTATCTGTAAAGGTTTAGATTTGATTAGCCTAACATTCTAAGAAATTCTAATTAAAACCAGAATTGTTAAAGTAATTGAATGTGCTAGTAACAAAGGAGGAAAGCATAGGTATTAACTTTCATCTTTAGATTTGTAGCTTCTTTGTAGCATCCCTGCCAGGCTTCCTTTGTTGATAGCCTGCTCCTCACTAATTCTTTTCCTTGTGTCCCTCAGGGACACCACCTCTGTGTGTTTACTGTGTAGCCTGCAGCCTAACAGGACCACAAGAGGGAGAGTATCTCTCTATTCATAATTTTCAGGGAAAAACATTTCAAACCCTCCTTAAAGATGAGGTATGGGTTTTACCAAGCACTTTGACAGGGTATGTGTTCTTTCCATGGGACAGATGAAATAAGCAGGAACAAATGCTTCCTTCCATTAGAGTAGGTAATTGACTGTTGATCTTATTATTATTGATATTATTAATATTGATATTATTATCACCGATGTCTTTATTGCTGAGTCCTTTGGACCTCATATTGTAGAGTTTATTTCCTGTTTTCTAATACATCTTGATTGCTACCTCAAATCTTAATAGGACAAGAAGCTGCTCAAATAAGTAAAACTACATTGAGGCATAAGCGATTTATGGAAACAGCTGTCATATGGAAAAGTATATCTCTGCTAGGGGGTTGGGAGGCAATGTGACCTGTATGGTTTTGAAAAAAACATTCAGTGTATGTTTCATAGTCCAATTGTAGTAAGAGAGCTGGACAGTCTTTGTTACCTGTGGCAACTTTCAGTAGAGAGATAAAAGCCTTGTTAAGTTAAAAGCTGAGAAACAGAGAATTTCTGGTTAGGGGAGAGTTCCCCAGCTTCTTTTCAAATCATGTTCAGATGGTACATACCTATTTGTAGTAGAGAAACACACAATTAAACATGAGAATTAGAAATATTTTACTGAATACATGTTTCAAGAATACTTACCACTGTTGCTTTGAAGGAGACAGACTTGGTCTCAGTTCTTTTGTCCTTGCCTTTAAGGGCTATTTGTGTGTTCTTCACTACTGAGCTACTTTGAGAGTGGTCCTTGTCTGGCTAATTTGCTCATCTTTGTCTAAAAATTGGTCACCCTTTTCAGTTAGAAATGTATGATTTTCAGTCAGACCATAAGCTTTTTGAGAGCAGGGGCCATGTCTGTTTTTTTTTCAGCATTGTATTCCTAGTGCTTGATACAGAGCCCAGGACATTCTAAATATTCAGAAAGTATTCACTGCATTACACATTGGTTCAACAGAGAGGTTTGCACTGTTCTAGTACATGTTTTCCTTTGGTTTTTATGTGAAGAGAAGGGGCAGGCCTCATAGGTCTTTCTTTAAAAAAAAAAAAAAAAACTTTTTTGTTATTTTTCTAGTTATAAAAATAATACCCATTCATGTTAAACTTAGAAAATCAGAAAAGCTTAAAATAATTAGCAGCTATAATCTCATCACTTTAGTATATCTCTTAACATCTTTCTATATATCTACCTGGACTTTAAGTATATATATGTGTGTGTGTGTATATGTATATGTACATACACATACATGTATAATATGTCTATTCTTTTAAAATAAGATAATTTTGTTTATAGTCTTATAACCAGGCTTTTTTACTTAATATATACCATAAAATTTTTCTATGTCAGTAATTATTTTTTAGTCTTTTAATATTCTTTATTTTTCTTTCCATATTTTTTATATTTTTTATATTTTTACTTTTAATATTTTATTCACTTTAATAGTTATCCATTTCAGATGCTATTCATTTGAAAAAAGTTAGTTTGAAGTAACACATAGAACCCATTTCGGGTGTTTGTGACTTAACTGATATTTTTTCCCTAACCCTCTATTACCACTCCTAATGTGTGTCAGGGGAAGGATGTTTTCTATGCATTCGCAGTTTTAGAAGCTACTTTGTGCTTAATGTTGCAGTAGTGAATTATGTTAACTGAATGTAATCTCTTCGTCTCTCCTTTCCCCAGTAAACAGTGGTGGTAAGATGGCCTTGACTGAAGAATTCGCACAGGTGTATTCCCTGGCTGATGGGATCCGAATATGGATGGTAAGATTTTCCTTTGCATACAATCGTTATATATTTTGAGTTTTTCCACCATGATATCATGGAATTAAGGTAAGTAGCTTTCTTCTCAAGAATATAACTTTAGGGATTTTTTTTAAAACTAAAGTTGAGTGATGAGAATGAATATAAAATAATTTAGAACTCTTGAAATTGTAATTTGGTGATTGTTGAGAATGTTCAGAGTAAGCAGGGTTTAGTTGAGCCCCCTTACATCCTCAATAACCCCAAAGGCTATTCTGTGGAACCTCTTAGATGGGGAGGTAAAGCATTGTTCCAGATACTGGACAACTATTGATGCTTTTAGTCACAGAAAAGGCCTCTCTTAAAGGAGGGGCCTTTCAGCATTTTAGAAAAGTAGTTCTGCAGCATTGTTTGTGATAGTAGGAAACTAGAAGGATAAAAATGTAGAACAGACAAAAAGATTATATGTTATATTACTATATAATACTATAGTACAATGCAAAATGATAATCATATTATTATAATGAAAGTGAATAAAGTAGAGCTACATGTATCAGCATGAATGGTACTCAAAAAATGATGATGAGCAAAAAATAGCAAGTCGTAGAAGAATGCATAAGTATATTTGTTATATAAAATTTAAACATAAACCAAATCTATATGTTATGTACATAAATATGTATTAAAATTATACAAATGCATGAAAATGATAAACACCAAAATCAGGAGATTTGTTTTCATTTCTTAGGCATGTAGATGAATACCTATATATCAGTATTATTTTTTTATATATTTACAGTTATCTTAAATATTGTAAAGTAATTGGGAAAAAAATCTTTAAGTAGAGGATGAATAATGAGATTCAAAACAGGAGACTAATTGTGATAATCAGATATGGGTGGCCTCTGCTATTTAGAAAATAAAATAATTAGGCTTTGCGATTGATGTGAGCGGTGAACAGGAGGATGAAATTTAGGACCATTCCCATGATCCTGGTTTGAGTGACTTGGTGGGTGGTAGAAGCATTAACCAGAATAATAAAAATGGTCTTGGACCTGGAAGTGGGGAGGTAAGTTCAGTTTGGGACATGTTGTGTATGAAGACATCTAGGTTATCTGAGATATTTAGCTGGAGAATTTAGTAAATATGAAAAATCAAAATGGCTAATGCTTCATGGAAATGTTAAGGCCAAGATAGGACAACTTTAAATCACTGGTAATAGTTTTTTAAAAAATGTATGAGTTTATCTAGGAACAGACAGCCTTGGGTAAGATCCATGGTGATTAAAATATAGTTGGTACTCAGAAATACTGACTGGATAGATAGATAGAGACCAAAAATAAACAGGATCTCTCAGAAGAAACTAAAAGGTATCATCATCAGAATGATAGGAGGAGAATCAGAAGAGTGTGTTGACAGGGAAACCAAGGCAGTAATAGCAGATTAAGAAAAAGAGTGTCTGATAAAGTCAGCTACCACAGACAGTTCAAGTAAAAAGGATTTGGCAATTGACAAGGCACATTGTAGATTGTGCTTCTGGTTTAACATAGGACAGACTGCTAACATTTGAACTAGATGCCAGCCTTCTCTTCAAGGCATTGTGACTATTGCCTGCACTGGCACTAAGAGCACCATTCTTTGCCTGGCAGTCTCAGCATCACTTAGAGGTGTCCCCTCATTCAGGGTAGAATAGAGATCAAATTTTGGTCCAATCTCTGCAGCAAATTGGTTATGTGACCCTTGCAAGACCCTTCACTTCTCTGGACCTCCACTTTAGCTATATTAGGTCAGCTTTAGGTAAGGGCCCCTACAGCTCCAGTGTTCTAGAATTTTTTAAATAATATGGTTATGGGTACAAACTACTCCCAAATAATGTATAGTTGAAAAGAAAGTGATTTTACAGATACACTTTAGACAGCTTCATAGGCTGGATTACTTCTAGGACTAACAAAAGCAGCTCAGTCCCATGCCCTTCCCAGCTGGACAATAACTGTAAAGTTTTCCATGACCTCAACACTGTGTGCTTTTGAAGTAGTTTACTGTGGGTGCCCTTGCTGCCCTGTCTAATTATGTGGCTCAAATCCTCTCTTCAGTTAGAGATGAAGCAGAAGTCCCTAATGAGCCTGGGGAACGAGGCAGAAGAAAAACACGGGTCAGAAGCTGCTGAGGCGAACCCTGAGAGCCTGGGTGAGTGTGCTGACTCCAGTTGCCATTATTTGGCCTTCTGTTTCTATATCATAGAAAACCAGTGACCCATCATCTAGATTAGTTTAGTTGAAGCTGTGTTGACCTAGGGAAAATAACACAGGCACTAAATGTGATTTACAAGGATGTGGAAATGTTCCCTTTTACTTTTTTCTAATTGCTTCTCTTGGGAGGCATCAGATGCTTTTGGAACTACATGTTGTCATGTTTTGAAAGTACACTCACATTGAATATGCAATGAAATTAAGTAATTACTGTGAATTTTTTAAATTATGTCATGGTTGTGTTATTTTTTAAAATAAGTTTTTTTTTTTCTTTTAGAGAAATATACTGAAGTTTTTACAGATGAAATAATGTGATTTCTAGGATCTGCTTGGGAGTGGGGAGCGGGTAGGGGTGAAATAAGACTGGCCTTGGGTTCATAACTATTGAAGCCAGGTGAGGGCTATATGGAGGAGTCCTTATACTGTTCTCTCTAAAGATGCTTGAAAATGCCCATGATAAAAAAATTGTTAAATGTGCTGATGGTGTTGGGAAGATTTTTGTTTGTATAGTGAAATACAATTTGATTCTGTTCTGCCAGTCGATAATGTATATCACTGTATTAAGGGAGGTATTTCTTGTCCTCAATTGTAGAATTTAAATGGGTAATTTTCTCTTTAAAACTAGGCAATTAATTTAATTTTGACTTTTTTTTTTTTTTTTACTTTTTTCTATTATTTTTCTTGCTTTTTGCACTTAGCAAAAGAATGTATTCAGAAGAGTCTTCTGTTACTAAAATTTTTGCCCATGGGTATAAGTTCAAAAGAAAGCTGTGACAGGTTGGTGACTACAGATGAAACTGATCATCTGCAGCCATTTGACAAGCACCAGAGGACAAGCTCTGTGGTGGAAGAGCATTTCCAAGCCTCAGCATCCCCCACTGAAGCAGCTCCCCCTGCTGCGGGAGACAGGAGTCCTGGCATGGATGTCCAGGTGAAGCCGCCACATAGCAGTGGCCCTCTTGCCACAGAAGTGTCCTCTGCCACAGCCGAAGAACCCTCATCACCTTCGACTCCCACCAGGAGGCCTCCTTTCACCCGAGGGCGACTCCGGTTGCTCTCCTTCCGATCCATGGAGGAGGCCAGACCGGTGCCTACAGTGAAAGAGAAATACCCCGTGCTGAAGGATGTCATGGACTTCATCAAAGATCAGTCACTCTCACACGAGAGGTGAGCCAGGCATGACCTTTCCAGCACTTTCTTTTTCCAAGCCATACGTACCCAGTCTGGTCAAAGGCTTGAAGTACATGTCAAAAATGAGTGAATAATACTTGAAGGGTCAATCAAGATTTGTTTAGAATGTTCAAGAAAAAACTTTGGTGTTTTTTTTTTTCTTTTAAAGAAAATCTTCACCTAAGATTTGTACATAGTACTGTATGTAAATTATATCTCAGTAATGTACTATTAGGATAAAAAAAGAAACATTTCTTTCTGTAGCTGCCACTTATAAATTTGTCTTACTTTAACCATAGGAGAAATTTAGGATTTGATACTTTTTTTTGTCAAAATTACTTGTCACTGGGCCTATACCTCTGGAAGTATTGCATATTTTAATTTCCTGTCCTAATAATTAAGGCTTTGTCTTTATGGGGAAGTAAAGCTATCAAAATTCCTTTTTAATTAATTAGTTTTTTCAAATGGGTTGTTGAGCTTCTGGACAGTTGACGTGAACTGATTAGTAATGCCACTGAGTAATGACAAAAAGTAGCAAACATATTGATATCATGCCTGAGTGATATTTCTGATACCTCACAATAACATTTCTTTTGTATTAATATGACATCAGAACTTGGGTGGGGGTATGTTTTCTTTCTGCCCCAGCTCAAGAGTTTTCTGGGTGTTCCTGACTTGAGTTCTGTCTCCAGTGTTGTAAAGGTTCTTTCCTTGAGGAAAGCCCAGGCCCAGAGCATCCTAGAAGTTCTCAGGATAATTCAGTATTGTGCAGAATCCCTTGGGCAGCCTCATTGCTTCCATCCGCCTTATATACTTTTTCTGTTGGAACTTCTAACCTGCCAAAAAGAGTTTACCAAGTAAGTACAAATGACAAGTGTGCAAAGAAAATAAGCAGGTGTTATAAAAAAAAATGTTATTGTCTTCTCTAATTAATAATTCTGTAATTTTCATGAAGGAAACAAATTTACATATTTAGTCAATTCATTCTCCTGTCTTAAGGAAAAATGGGTTATATTCTGTGCTTTTACTAAGTAAATACCAGGGACATATTTATTCCTCTTGATGAGTTTATCAGCTTTATTTTACCAGACAGTGAAGATTGTAGTTCCCATATACCCATACTCATCATTTAGCTCCTGGAAGCTGTGAGCTCAGTTTAATGCTCATTTATAGTGATAACATTAGTGTAAGTACTTAACAAGTTTGTTCTAACCTGCACTCAATAAATATTTTCTGAGTGATAACTATGTCAGGCACTGCTCTAGGTGTTGTATATACAGCAGTAGACAGAGCAGACAGGATCCTTGAATGGAGCTTATATAATATTAAGGAGAAACAGACAATAAAAAAATATAGATAGATAGATAAATAGATATAGATATATAATCAGATAGTGGTATTGTTAAGGGGTGATTTCATACAGAGTGACCTATGACCTAGGTTGGGTGGTCAGGGAAGGCAGGCTGAGGACATGACATGTAAACCAAGAGATGAATGACCAGCTGAGATCGGGGGAAGGGCACTAAAAGCAGAAGGAACAGCACAAAGGCCAAAAGGTGGAAGATTAGCCCAGGGAATGGAATGAAAGCTAGTGTGCCCGAGTGAGAGGGAGAAATGAGAGAAAATTAGTTCAGAAAATTAGACAAGGCCCATATCTTGGAAGGCTTTGTAAGATATGATGTATTTTGATTTTATACTGCGTTGTAGATGGGAAACCCCTAAACCCCTAAAGAATTTTAAGCCCAGGAGGAACAAACATACTGTGATCTATTTTTATAAAAGATATTTCTGGCTACTGTGTGCAATGGAGTGGAAGTAAGAAAAGCAGTTAGGAGACTGTTGCAGTAGTCCAGGCAAGAGATGGTAATAGTTTGGTCCAGGGAATAGTACTGTAGATGGAGAGAAAAGGATGAGATTCAGAATATATTTTAGAGGTAGAATTGTCAAGACTTACTGATAAATTAGATTTAGAGGGTAAATGAAAGGAATCATGGGGAAAGAAAGTCCTAGGAGTCTGTCTTGAGCAAGTTGGGTGGATGGGGGATGCATTTTACGGAGGGAAGAGTATAGAAGAAACAGATTTGTGCAAAAATGAAGTTTTGTTTTGGCCATGTTAAGTTTGAATGGCTTCTTTCACATCCAGATAAAGGAAATCAAGAAGTTGCTATCAGGAACAAAAACCAGAGATTGGTAGTGTCAGAGAAGCCAAGAAAAGAATGTATCTCAAAAGATAGGAATCACCAGTTGTGTCAAATGCTGATGTGAGAGGTTGTGTGAGAAAAGAACACACTAGATTCTATAACAGTCTCATTGGAGCCATGGGGCTGAAAGCCCACTTGTACTGGGTTGAGAAGAGAATGTGGGTATAATAGAGAGAGAAATTACAGACATTATTCAAGAAATTTGTCCTTAAATTAAGGGGAGTAGAAGAATAGAGTAGAATTGATGACGATGTGGGATCAATGGAGGGTTTTTAAGGCGCTTTGGAGTATATTTGCATGCAGGTGGGAACGAGTCAGTAATGAGGAAAACTTGATGCATGAAGAGAGGGACCAATGCAGTTGCAGTTGCATAAATAGAAAAGTCGGCCTTTGACAGAGCCAGGGAGACTGTATCTGTGATAGCAGGAGGAAACACAGCAGGGATAGAGATGCAAGTTGGCTCGTGCAAAGATAGGGTAATTCCTCTGTGATCATTTCTATTTCTTAAAACATAAGATGATAGTCATCAGCTAAAAATGAAGGTTTAAGAGAAGATAATAGCAGTTTAAGGAAAAGCAGGAAGGTTTGAAGTAGTAATAACAAGTGAGAAAACCAGTCTCATTGCTTGATAAATTTGAGTGCTTATTTGAGAATTATAGTCATGAATTTAAAGTGATAACTAGTCACCTTGGTTGTGTGGTGTTTCCTCTAGCAACACTTAGTTGTTTTGATTTGGTAAAAGATTTCTCAGGCAAGTATATGGGGGTGAGGTACAGGGTGGCGGGGGGAAGCAGCAAGAGAGTTGGTGATTGCTAAGGTGTGATTATGGCAATAGACCATGGAATCTAAGCTGAATATGAAACAAAGAGAAAGTGTGGCAGGAGTGATAGCTAATAAATATGAGACAGCATCCTAGGATGGGGCTTACTGGGATTGAAAAGGATGTTGTGGGGGTACCAGAGTAGGTGAGCAGGATGAGAGGTCATGGTCAGTGTAACGCTCTGAAGTTAAGATTTCAGAATTAATGCTGCTACTGGGATGACAAAGTCAAGGAAGTGGCCATCAGGCTGGGATAGCTAAGGGGTGAGAGGAAAAGATCATTGGAGGTGAAGATGGCAGAGAATCCAGGGACAGAGGGACCTGGGCATCATTTCCATGGGTTGAAGTTCCCAGGGTGACAAGATCAAGGTAGAAAAGACAATGAGATTGGTGCTGAAGCCATCAGTGAAGGGAGGCAGAGGGGTGGGCATGACTGTGGAGAGAATTAAATGAGGTAATTTTATTAATTAATGTTATCCCAATAATTATTAATTTAAAAAAAAAACCTACAGGATCTGGCATTCAGGTAGTAGCAGGAGGGATGGTTTTTATGTTAACAAAGGAAGATAGATACTGGTATTTCCATACCCCTTTGGGTAACACTCTTGACCCAGGCAGATGGACTCATTTACTGTTTTGTTTGTTACTTTTTAAAGTTATTGTATTTGCATTTACTTAAGCTTCTGTGCCAGTTCATTCAGCTTGCTTCTTCTTGACTCTTTTTCATGTAAAGAATAATATTTATTAAATAAATGGTGTTCTGACAATTAAGTGATTGATGATTTCCTCTGTTTCTAGCTATTTCGGACACTTGGAGGGCTGTGGTGCAGATCTACACAAAGAAATTCGAGATACTTACTATCAATTTGTTCTCTTTTTGGTCAAAGCAATTAAAGGATTTAGTAGCATAAATGACAGGTACTGGATAACTCTATATAATTTCTAGAGAAAACAGTATTTCTATTTTTTTCTGATTTTAAAAGATAACATTCAGTATTGAAAATATAGAAAAGCACGAAGAGTAAAAGTGAAAATAAACCCTAATCTTACCATCAAGAGCTAATTACTAATGTTAACTTATTAGTACGTTTTCTCCTAGCCTTTTTTCTATATTGTGTATACAGTTTTTTAAAGGAATTGTGTATTGGTTTATCTAAGAATTTGTTATCTATTATTTTCAGTTTTTGATGTACTCAGTTTTAAAACAAGTTATAAAGCCACTCTCCAGTTTCCTCCATAGTAAGTGGTTTAGACATAAACCTTAAATGGTTCTTCTCTGTATCTAAGTTGCAAAACCTGGGCTAATTTGGGGCTGGCCCTGTTGCTATTTATCGAGGTAATTTTTACTATGCAGTCCTTTACCCTCAGATGTCCCTTATGGTAGTCCTGGCAGGGTGGAAAACTTATTCTTTGCTTTCAGAACTCTTTTATTTAAGCTATACTTTGAAGAGGGTTTGTATGGTGTATGAGAAACCTGAAAGGAAGTTATAAGGAACCCGAACCAGCAATCTGGAGTTCGTTGTGCTTTCCACTCCCAATCAGACCAGGTCTCTGACTTACATTATGTCTGTTGTCTCTGTTGGTAATGGGCAGCTTTGATAACTTTCACATTCATGGCCTCTTTAGATCCTTGCTGCCTGCCTTATCCTGCATTCAGACAGCCCTACTTCATCTTTTGGATATGGGCTGGGAACCCAGTGATCTTGCCTTCTTCGTTGACATTCAGTTACCAGATCTTCTTATGAAAATGTCACAAGAAAATATAAGTGTCCATGACAGTGTGATCAGGTAAGGACACAGTGTTGCACTCCACACTCCTAAAGTAGATTATGAAATACAGGGATCCTAGCATAGGGGTTCAGAGCACAGACTCTAGAATTAGGATCTTTGTAACATCCTGGCTTTACTACATACTACGTGGATGACCTTGGGCAAATTATTTAACCTCTCTGTTGCCTCAGTTTCCTCATCTTTAGAGCTAAAGATAATGCACCTATCTTAGGATTATTGTGAAGAATGAATGAGTTCTATTTCTCAACGTTTAGAACAGTGCCTGGTGCATGGGTAATGTATGTAAGTTGGTGGTGGTTGCGTTATAAACTTGGAGGATGAGGATCCTCTGCATTTTTGGAGACTGTAGTATAGTTTGTTGAATTGCAGAATCTTTTCTATATCTTTTTGTTATATGTAACTGTAACCTCTTGCCTATTATAAGGGCTTAGTTTAGTATGCGAAGGTTTTTTTTTCTTTGCACTTTTAATAAGTATCTCTCCACACTACTCAAGTCCACTTACCTATTAACCACTCATGTGGGTAGAAAAGAAATGAGAAGAGAATGGGAGAAGAAAAGCAAGAGGAGAGAATTAGGAAGAAATAAATGAGTTGACACTGGAACAATTTGTACTCGGAAAAGATATTCTTGGAAAAGGGGATAGAATTAAACCTGCCCCCTTGGTTACCAAATGTCAGTCATTACCCTGCTGTTAGATTGTCAGAGGGCTCTTGGCTGACAAGAGGGGACACAGCACGGAGTTGAGGGGAACAGTGGCATTAGCACACTGTCTCTTCAGCTCTCAGTCTCCTCGTTGTTGCAAGTTTTGTCTGCACCTGCAGGAGTCCTGGGGGTGGAACCACACCCTTCCCTGCCAATCCCTCATAGCACCTAGCCCAGAGCAAAGTATAAGCAGGTCTAAAGTCAATTTGTCAGAATGCATGAATGAATGAATGTGTATTTGTCGGTTGGTAATTTGGCATTTGCTGTCAAGCAAATCCTTTTGTATTTAAATTTTGGGTTGCTAAACTATTAACTGAAATTATGGAAATTCACAATTTTGCATCTAAGGAGTGTATGAGATTATCTGTATGAAACTCTATTTAAAATGAGGAAACTGAGGACCAGGACTGAGTACTGGTTGTGTCAAGGTCTTACAGCAGCTAGTGGGAGAGTTGAAGCCCCTGGGTCTCCTGATTTCCTTCTCATGCTGATACCAGTAGGGTGTGCTGAGCATGACAAAATCAGACTTAAGAAAAAGAAATCACTCTATTTGGCTCCAGTGCCTGGCACATAGTAGGTTCACCACTATTGGTTGTCAAATAGAATTATGCCATATAGATACAACCTTTTAAGATCTAGTTCCTTACCCATTATAGTCTGCTCTGGAAAGATCTTCTCCCTTTTTATTGGTATATGTTTATCAGATATCTGGCAAATCTTGGGACTTTGAAAACTAAATTGGCCTCTTCCCCTCAGAAGTTTAAAAATGCCCCCCATCCTAGATCCATAGGATACAGAGTCTGCTAACCGGCACTTTCCTGGATTGTTGGGAGAGGCATGCTTTTCTCTCTTTATGTCCTTCTTTCAGCCAATGGAGTGAAGAAGATGAGCTTGCTGATGCCAAACAGAATTCAGAATGGATGGATGAGTGTCAGGATGGCATGTTTGAGGCCTGGTATGAAAAAATAGCCCAGGAAGATCCAGAGAAGCAGAGGAAAGTAAGACCTCTCAACTAGAGTAAACCAAAATGATTTACTAGGAATTTGGAGAGGAGAATCTGCCTGAGGGAGTGTCAGTAGACTATCTCCCTTGATGGCTCCAGGTGGCAAGCAGTACCTTAGTGAGTTCACTGTCACTGAGTCTGGTCTTTAACCTGGGGGGCCCCGAATCCTGACTGGACCACATTCAGAGAGTGGCTCCCTCCCATAGATCTAGACTCACAGAAAATTGGCTCATGAGGGTGAAGCATAATGTTAATTGCCAGTTTATTAATTTACAGTGAGAAATAGAATTGCTCAAGGCCCTGGTCTCTGGTGTCCTTGGTGCAGCACATTCTCTTCCTACAGGCAAGCATCATAGGAAGCCACATTGCGATCCAAAGGTTGCCTGATGAACATGGAAGCAGCCATGTGTACACAGAATCAGAGTTACATGATTCAGATGTGTGAAGGCATCAGGCTCAGATAGCCTGTCATCTCCATCTCCACATTCGGTGTTTATCTGTCACCATCACATTGCGCCAGGCATCTGCTGCCTCAGATTCATTAATTTTCTTAGTATTGCACACCTACTATGTGCCAGTTACTTTGCTCTTATAGCACCTCTGTGGTGCTTAGACAGAGCACACCAACTTGGCCTTCGCAATTTTTCTCTTGTGTTTGTCAAATTCATACTGGGAGCCATTCTTTAGTGCTAAGGTGACTTGGCATATTTGCTCTGATCTATTACTATATGGTGACTTAGTGATTTATTTTCCATATTTCCAGGCTATAAAAATAAACTGTACTACAGCCTCTATGTACTTTCCAGTAAAAGCAATTTGTTTCCTCATGAAACAGTGCCCTTACTATCTCCCCAGAAAGTTTTTTATAAGTGCCAGCAAACAGTGCTTCTTCTATAGTGTTTCCTGTATCTGTGAAACCACCCTTATTCAACTAAGCACCCAAGCCAGAAATCTAGGAGGGGAGGGGGAATTCTTGACCCTTCTCTTTTACTGACCCCTATATCTAGTCCCCAAGTTTCCTACTTGTGCCTCCTTAATATCTCTTAAATATGCCTACCCTTTGCCATCTCACTTATTGCTCAGTCCAGCCCTTATCACCTGCCATGGGGTTACTTTAACAGTGTCCATCATGGTCAAATTCTCTGACTCACATCTTGACCCCTTCAGTCCATTTTTCACTCAGTAACTAGAGGAACTCAAAGAATGCTCAAATCCGATTGCATTAGTCTTCTATTTAAAAATGGTCGATGACTCAGACTACCATTGGAAGTGCTTTGTGGTTTAACCTTTCTAACTTTATCTGGTTATCTCCACTCTGTACTGTGTTCTACATACTGAATTATTATTGTTAGTTTCATGAACCACCATCTTGCTCCCTTTTACCTCCAGTAGAACTTGTTAATGCTTTTATCTGGCATGCCTCTCACCCCTAACTCCACCAAACTAATACCTGTTTGTTCCTCAGGTCATAACTAAAGAATTATCTCAGTTTGAAAAACCTGACCTTCCTAACACCCATTGGTGTCCCCCTACTGTGTTCTCTTAGCCTCCTGAATGTGCCTATCAAAAAGCCCTTATTATACCGTATGGTGTCATCTGTTTGCTTGAGGGGATTCCCAACTAGACACTAAGCTAGTGCTAGCACCTCATACAGTGTTTGAAATATCTTAAGTACCTATTAAAGGATGGATTGATTAATGAATAGTGGCCATATCAGAAAATCTTTTGGATAATTGTGTTTATTTCACCTTACAGATGCACATGTTTATTGCTCGCTACTGTGACCTGTTAAATGTGGACATCTCTTGTGATGGGTGTGATGAGATTGCACCCTGGCATCGCTACCGGTGCCTGCAGTGCAGTGACATGGATCTCTGCAAAACTTGCTTCCTAGGTATATTTCATGGTCTGGGTATGCCATACCCAAAAGCAATAATCGTGTCTATTTCTGTGATTTTGTCATTTTTAAAAATCTCGTTGTACTAAATGAAACATTGCCCAGTGGTATTCTCTGACTTGTTGGCACATATGAGCTTTACCTCCTCAGCTGAATGATAAGTTCCAGAGCTGTTACCAGACATGCTTCCATCTTCCATCTTGGTGGATGTAGGTACTTGATACACACTCAAGACCACTGAATGTATCCTCAGTTGAGCTCCCAGGAAATTATTTTTCCTTCTGAATCATGCAGTGTTTCTAAGTAGTAAAAACACACACACTTAAAGCAAACTTCAAAAATTCTTTAATACTCATGACTTGTCGGTGCTGAGGTAAGGCGGACTGACTGTGGTGAGAAGTTGAGTGCTCTTTGGGTATGCGGCCCAATCATAAAAGATACAGCCCCTGCCCTGGAATCATTTACTGGCTTAGTAGGAGACTGGACATGCCCACAAAATGTCTATTCCAGCATAAGAGTGTACATGCTGAGTTAAAGATAAGCAGTACAGATTATTCTGGAAAAGTTCAGTAGTAGTAGCAATCACTGTTGCAGTGAAATGATCTTTGAAGAAAGAACTGAATGATGTGAAGGAAATATTGGACAGTGGGTCACCATCCAAAGCAGAGCAAGTCTAGGGACAGAGGAGTGAGCTTCTACAGTATGTTTAGAGAGACACGTTAAAGTGTCCAGCTGAGTGCTGCATTGGGACACATAGGGCCCGGATAGTGGGACCCTGAGATTCTAGGCTAAGGAATTTGAGTCTTTAGATAGTCAGGAAGGTTTTTCAAGTAGGGTATTAACGTGATCAGAGCTATGCTAGAAGGCGATTCTGTCCATATAAAAGTTTCTCTTAGGAAATTAATCACAATAGTGACGAGGGGATTAGTGCCTGGGCTACATTTGTGGCAGTGAGAACAGAAGAGGGTCAGACATGAGGAACAGTAAGCAGGGTCTGTGACAATGTTTGGAGACCCACTGGACTTAAAGTGAGATGTCCAGAGCAGTTAGTCTCTTTTGTGACTAACAGTCTTCCTCTTTTACTGGGTCTGGAGTTATGAAGTCTGTTTTCATCTTTGATTCTGGAATGAAAAAGCAAGAACAAAAACCTAATCAATCCTCAGTGCTTGTTACCAGGAATACACAGTAGATGCATAATATTTGTCAGAGGAGGGGTCATGGGAGATAGCTCACAAGTTGGCATGTGGACTTGTTTCTGCCAAATGGTGGTCATAATGGGACTTGGTAATATATTTGACAGACTCTGTGTTGTGCTGGAAAAGGGTGAGGAGGGGTAGCCCATAGTACCATTGCTGAGTTCTGTGCTGAGAATTCATATGCTCAGAGCCTCTGGGCAGAACACCCTGGTCTCCAGAAGATGGCCTAAGCAATAAATTGAGAACAGCCCTGCTTCTGGGGTTGGTTTGGGTTTGGAAGTAGCCCTTTTAATAGCCCTTTGCCCAATCCACCTCACATCATTTTTTCCTCCAGGTGGAGTGAAGCCTGAGGGCCACGGAGATGACCATGAAATGGTCAACATGGAGTTTACCTGTGACCACTGCCAGGGTTTGATCATAGGCCGGAGGATGAATTGCAATGTGTGTGATGACTTTGATCTTTGCTATGGATGCTATGCAGCAAAGAAGTATTCCTATGGGTATGTCTCAAATGACCTCTAGCTCTGTAACCTTTTCTTCACATATTCCTTTGCTTTTTTTTTTTTAATGATAAAAAACGTTTCATTATAAAAAATTTCAAACATACAAGAAACTAATACAGTGAATTCCATAATACCTATTACCCAGATTCAACAGTTAGGAAGATTTTGCTGTGTGCTTAGCTTATTCTTTCCTTTTTTTCCTTTGTTAAAAGTATTTTAAAGCAAATTACAGACCTTAAATCATTTTTTTCCTACATACTTCATATCCATCTTTAAAAATTATGGGCAGTTTCTCACATTACCAAAATGCTATAACCACATCCTGCAAAATTTCCCAGTAAGGAATTCTTACATCTTCTGATTTTCATAGACAGTCTTCTGGGGGTTGTGAAATTCTGAAATGATATGTACAATTTTTATGTGTATTCACTTTTCTGAGGACCCCTACTTATCTTTAACTTTTCAATAGCCACAGCCTTAGAGTAATGAATGCCCAGTTGTGACCATTCATGTGCTCCCCTGAGTCCCTGTTCTCTCTTTTGGAGCCTCACAAAGATATGTCAACCTTAAAAATGTCTTGCCTTGTAGCCATTTGCCTACCCACAGTATTACGGCCCACCCAATGGTGACCATCCGGATCAGCGACCGGCAGAGGCTCATTCAGCCCTACATCCACAACTATTCCTGGCTACTCTTTGCTGCCTTGGCTCTCTATAGCGCCCACCTGGCCAGCTCAGAGGAAGTAGATGGGGAAAAGCTGGATCCCCAGGCTCACAGCAGTGCCACCACTCTGCGAAGCCAGTGCATGCAGCTTGTCGGGGGCTGCCTCATGAAAGCTCACCAGGGAAAAGGTAATTGTTCCTCACACATGGAAACCAAACCGACCCTCAGCTGCTTATGAAAGAAAAGCCTCAGCAGAGATATTATGCTCGGTTTAGAGGTTACAACATCCAACTTTCCACAAGAGGTGCTCATCCTGGTGTGGAATTTTCTTTTACATTCCCAAATGCGTTTGACAGAAATGTTGTTAAGGTAGCATTTAGTTTCTCTCAAATATTTACATGAAGATTAAAAAATTAATAATTAAGACTTTGATATCTGTGGATGAAGTATTTATATTTGAATCTTCACACTTAACTTTGCCAAAGGAATTCAGCCTTTTTTTAACCTGGAGTGCAAATCTGCTTCCACATAAACATATTCTAGATGAGAGCGATATATAATGAAAATAGTTTGACCAATAAAATATCTAGATGATTTTGACTTTACCAGGGTGGGGGGGTGGGGCGTTAAGGAGAAAATAATATGACTGTTAAACTTCTGAGACATTTAAGTTCCTTTCAGACATTTAAGTTCCTTCTAGTAAACATCGGGGAAATCAGAACTATATTAGGTACCAGTGCTTCAGAGCTATTTTGTTACCTATTTGCCAGTGAGAATTTAGAAATCTAGTTGTGTCGGGCTACTATAAAATGTTAATGTTTACGATTTTCTAAATAGACAACCCTATTGTATCTTTTGCCTTCTGTTGCCAATAAAGTACAGATATCCCTCGCTATCCAAAGTTCTGGTGTCCGAAATCAGGAGCTGAATAGATCTGTATAGCCAGGGAGGTTTGTATTGGGTATTCCTTGGTTTGGTTTGTGGAGAACACAGCAGTCTATTTCATATAGAAGCAAAGTGATTTCTGGCATTTATAAGAAATAGCCCTTGTTATAAAATTTTTGGCCTTTGAGCCACACTTCTCTTGCTCAAGCCCACTTCCACGTCTGGAAGTGTACTTTCTCTTCTAATAGAGCTTTTCTTTTCTTCTATAAATAAACAAACAAACAAATAAATAGCCATTCTGTGTTTGCTTTCCATGTAGGCCTTAAAGCTCTAGCTCTGCTTGGTATATTGCCAGAAGGTGACTCTACTCTAGAAAATCAGGCCCTGCCAGTCACTGTGTCCACCCGAACATCAGAGGAGCAGCTAGAGAAGGAAGCTGTCCAGAGTGCTGAGGAGCTGTCAGATTTGGGCCCTTTTGTGCACTACAATGTAAGTAAAAATTCTTTATTATGCAGAATCACAGGTTAAACTCATAGAGAGCCATTCATAGGAGGGAGCAGAGCAGAGAGATTAAGGGCACAGATTCTTGACCCAGATTGCCTGGGTTCAGATCTGCACTCTGACAGACCTTGGGCACATTATGACAGTCTCTTCACTTCAGTTTTCTCATCTGTAAAATGGAGTGATAATAATACG
Organism: Eidolon dupreanum; assembly: GCA_028627145.1. NCBI lineage: Eukaryota > Metazoa > Chordata > Mammalia > Chiroptera > Pteropodidae > Eidolon > Eidolon dupreanum. The sequence continues at coordinate 71,873,471 of CM053506.1, forward strand.
TATTCCATAAAGTTTTTGTGAGGATGTACATACATTACACACATTAAATTAATGTCTGTAAAGTGCTTAAAACAGTGTTCAAGTAAGTTTCGTATCAGTGCTAACTACTATTGCCTTCCTCCTGGTGGTTTTTATAAGAATTGAACAAGGTTATGCACCTAAGGAGGTTAGTTATGGTGAACACTGTATATATAAAGCTGTTTTTATATTCAGCCAAGAAATAGGTGACAGTGCTAGCTAGTATTTACCAAATAGACAAAGTAGTTTCCATAAACTTGTATAAGTAGAAGAAAAACCTTTCTGGATCCAGGTATCACCTGCAATAGTGACTTTAAAGATAGTTTTGTGAGAACACAACATAGCTTCTGTGATGCTGCTTCCAAAGCCGTAGTTGATGCTGATAATGCCCCTGACTTTGCCTCAGGAGCTACTAATGTCTCTGTCCTCTGTCTCTGTCATGTTAACCAGTTCAGGATGGTGGTTATAGCTCACCCAGATCCCGTTGTCATTTAGAGGAATACAAAAGCAGAGGGCTGGCAAAAACTTGAAAATTCTGTTAGCTTCATTTAGCCAGAGAGCCAACATAAGACAGGTGACATAACAATATTCAGACCTGTCTCTCAGGTGTCAACATTTTTTAGCATAAAACCCCTCTCCAGGCAGCATTTTAACCATCTACACATTATGGTGAAGCAGAGAGAACATTATCAGCAGAGACAGGATAAATCAGCAGTCTTGACCTTTGAGCCTGGGAATCTTCCTGTGAGCTCCCAGCACCATATACTATGCCACCCATGAGAGCTGTGCTCCCTATTTATCTACTTATTCATTATTCATATCAGAATCTATTTAGTAAAATATTTTTTTATTCAATAGATTGACATCTATTACTTTTCATTATTTATTTTGATTCTCAAATTGACCCATATTCTGCCAGTGAAATCTCCTTCCAGCTGGCTTTTGTGTCCTTTTGATGTCTCCATTATTCTTTGAGCACTTCCTTTATTTTTGATACAAAAAGATGATTCGGGCTTATTTTGGGCTTTCTCTGCCTGGGGACTGGAATCAGCCTCTTTCCAAGGAGCTCCCAGGGCATTAATTTTCTCGAGGTGTCCCCACCCTTTGGGGCCCCTTCTCATCAACATCTGGATTCACCCAGGGTATCCAGGCTCTGACTCAGTCTCTTCATCTTCTAGCAAAGCTGCACTTTCCAGCCCTGTCCCCATAACAGAACCTGAATGTCCCCACTATGATGGCCCTGTCAAAGACCATACATATCCCATTTGGGCCCTGAGTACAAATCATTTGTTTTTGAACTCCCACATGTTTCTAGCCAATCTCAGTATCTTCCTTCCTTCCCTCCAGTGACGAGAGATACTTTTTGTTTTAAACAACCAAGAAACCAACCTTAGCCAGAGGTATCATCTAGGAGATTTTGTCTACAACGGCCTCAGGCCAGTATTGAAACCCCCTTGGGTGACACATTGGTTCTTGGAGTCCTGTAGTGACAGGAAAGAAAATCAAGACTAAAGTGATTTGCCAGAACTTTGGAATTACATTGTTTTCACAAAGGGCCATAGGGTATAGAGAGTACGGTACCAGAGGTCTTTTTAGAAGGTACATTTTTAACATGTGGCTCTCCCAGTCTTGATCCCCTCTTAGGACAATCTAATAACCACTTCTTTTCTTAGGAGGGGGTTGGGGGTAGGATTAATGCTGAGGCTGCAGTATCCAGAGAGGGGAGGATAAGCCAGATGTCACTGGGAGATGTCAGGATCTTCCCATGAGGGTTGGTGGTATACAAAATTCCACCTTTGGATCCAAAGCTTCCTGATCTTCCCAGACTTCTTGGAGCTGGGGTGCCCCCACTGTGCACAGAAGAGTTCCTGTGTGACCTACTTTCCATGTATAAGCCTGTGTGACTCCCAAGGAAATGGAGGCCGAGGGCTATCACCCTGCCAGTCTGGGCAACTCACTGCCAAACTCTTGATCCCAGAAAACTCTCACAGCTCCAGTGAGGCCCCCTTAATAAGTCTTTAAGAATTCTCAAAAGTGTAATTCTGCTTAGTGTGTTAGAATGAAATTTCTACTATTGTTTCCCGTCCCCCCCAAGAGAAGAGTTTTCCATACTTGGCTTCTGAAAGCTAAATAGAATGTATTAGAGATTTATAATGGAGCCACTGCTTCTGTGACTCCAGATTCTGACAAAAGAGCATTTGGAAGATGTTTGAGGGATGTGATGCAATGATTACTGTCTTGGAGTACAGATTTATCATTGGAAATGAGGGACATTTTCTAATGGAATTCTAAAATATTTTAGTCTGTGAAGACAGATTGGCTAATGATTTTAAAAGTTATAGTATTAATGAGTAAACTTTAGTAATAACAAACGTTAATTCTTTTACACTCACATTTTGTTTCTAGGGAAAGAGAGTTTCTTATAAGGAAGTCAGACACTTGGATCGCAAGCAGAAAAATAACGCAGATGGAAGTGTATTATTAATGAAGGATCCTTCATGCCAGACTCAAATTTCAGACTCGTCTGCAGATGTTAGCACACCTACAGGACTTCCAGGTAAAGACTATCTGACCATTTGCTTGATCTCTTTAATCTTAAAATGCACACATACCCATCCCTGATCTACTGTTGCACAATTTAAAATTGGCCAGCAAACTAAGGGTACATGGTTTCTCAGTTCAGTATTAGATGGCACTGATAACACTTTGAAAGTCATCTTTCCTTCACTTTACCTGTTTTCCTACCTTAATATATTCCCTAATTTACTAAATGCTTTCTATGTGCCAAGCACTGTGCTAAACCCTGAAAATGAAACAGGAACCAAGTCAAACAGATAGCACAGCTCCTGCCCTTGTGGAGCTTATAGTTTGGGGAGTTTAAGGCAAAGGTAACTGTAATTTGAGATGGAATGTGATTTTTGTCCAGAAGAGAGGTGTATGTGGTGTTAACAGTGACTGATATTTAACTGGAACAGGTTGTATTCATATAAAGCCTTATAAAGGAAGGGCTGAAGGGGACCCTGAAAGTGCTAGGATCTGCTGTGGAAAAGGGCGTTTAGGGTAGAAAGAACAATGCAAAGGCCCCAGAACGGGAAACCCCCAGACAAATACAGCGAAAAGGCCTCTGTGGCAGGTGTGTATGGATGGAGCAGAACACTGAAAGGTAAAACTGGAGAGGTGCTCTGCTGCAGAGCTTCAGATGCTTGCCTGGAGTAGAAGCGGCAAGGTCAGAGCTGCATTGTAGGAGGATTGATGAGCTGAGAGATGGCAGTGCTGTAGGCTAAAGAGACTCAGCCTCCTCCTTAAGGCAGCCCAGGGAGGCCTGCTTTGTAATGGAGGCAGGAGTGAGTACCTAGCCTCCTCTGTCTGTGGGGTCAGCTCTCAGAAAGGGCTGGTGCTCATCTCTACAGTGTGTACGATTCTAAGTTCCAGAAAACAGTCTGATGCTCTATATCGATCCAGGTCAATCAAGTCCACTCTAGTCTGATTCCACTGAGGATCAGCATCCTGGTTCCTGTATAGTTTATTCATTCATCAAGTATTTATTGGATACCTGCCATGCTCCAGAAACATTTCTAGGTGCTTTTGATACATCACTGAAAAAAGCAGAAAACTAGAAGGGAAGACAGACAATAGACAATAAATAGTAATGACATGGTATATTAAATGTAGTTAAATATTATGATCATAAAAGAGTAGGGTCAGGGTTTTGGGGAGTGCAAAGCAGCTGGGAAAGATGGGAGGGTAAGCTCTACATTTAAATAGGGTGATCAGGGTAGGCCCTTGGAGCAAGACATGTTCAGCAATAGGTTTTTAAAGTCCCAGCTTTATTCTGTAGCAGCACAGGGACAGTACAGTGGTTTACTTGCCTCTTCAAACATAAATAGAAGCTGGCAAAATCTGAAAGTTTGGTGTTTTGCAACTCAGATGCCGAAAATTCAGAAGTGTCATCTCAGAAACCCATTGAGGAAAAGGCAATTACTCCAAGCCCTGAGCAGGTGTTTGCTGAATGTTCCCAGAAGAGGATTTTGGGATTACTAGCAGCCATGTTACCACCCTTAAAGTCGGTAAGAGAAAAATGACATTTTCTTTTTAAAAGAAGAGTGGTGTTATGCATAGAAAAAAAAATTTTTTGTAAGCCACATACTGAAACCAACTATTAATAGCAGTCATCTGTGTATACCTGAGAGTACGGTTATAAATTAGAAATAAGATTGTAAGATAATACCTGAGAATGTTTATTTTACAATTGATTGTACATAAACCATTAGTGAAAGACACTGTAATTCCTTTGGCACTAGGCCAGTTGTAAATAATACATGAAGGGGATAAAGTATTTAGTTGGTGTAATTACATGGATTTTGTATTGAAGAGATTTTTCTCCCTCTCTTGGCAGGATCCCACAGTCCCCCTGATAGACCTGGAGCATGTCCTCCCACTCATGTTTCAGGTTGTCATCTCAAACGCAGGCCACCTGAATGAAACCTACCATCTCACCCTGGGTCTTCTCGGCCAGTTAATCCTCCGCCTTTTACCAGCAGAGGTAGATGCTGCAGTGATCAAGGTCCTCTCAGCCAAACACAACCTGTTTGCAGCTGGGGACAATTCCATTGTGCCAGATGGCTGGAAGACTACTCACCTGCTCTTTAGCCTGGGAGCTGTATGTCTAGACAGGTAGCCACCCTCATTCTACCCTACCGTGGTGTTCATTTCTTTAAGTCAGTGGTCTGGCTTTGATTAATTTCAGTGTGCTTCAGTGCTGTTGTCTGGGAATCTTTTATAAGAACAGAATTAGTTTTATTAGCAATTCTGTCAACAGACATTAAAACTATGCTTAAAACCCACATTAAAACAACTGTGCAGTCTGGATACTGTCTACTGATTTAACTCTCTGATGACACATAGTCTGGTTTGTTTTTTCCTGAGAGCAATAAGTGTAGGCTTTATGGTTGAAGAAAATAGGTCTGTTTTCATTATAAAAGTAACAATCACAATACCAGATTTGGAAAACAGAAAAATCACCCTGGCTTGCACCATATTAACACATCTGATGCTGTTTTAATATATTTCTTTCCAAGCTTTTTTTTTTGATGTGAATGTGTACAAGCACACATACGTGTGTAACTTTTTATAGAGATTTTTAAAAACATAGCTATGGACTGAATATATAAGTAACAGATCGTGTTTTTTTTTCCCTCTTGCCATTATATGAAAAGCATCATTCTGGTAGTTTTAAAACTAATTAATGAATGGCTCTTTGGTTTGCTTCTGGGTCTGCCTTGGAGTGGAGCAAGCTCTGATGAGTTGAGTTTAGAGCCTGTGCGCTGCCACCTAATGGAGCTCTTGCCTTCCAGCCGGGTGGGTTTGGACTGGGCATGCTCCATGGCTGAGATCCTGCGGTCACTGAACAGTGCCCCGTTGTGGCGTGACGTCATTGCCACCTTCACAGACCACTGCATCAAGCAGTTGCCTTTCCAGCTGAAGCACACCAACATCTTCACCTTGCTCGTGCTGGTCGGCTTCCCCCAGGTACATCATTCCGAAGGCCCGGCCACCTCTTTCGATCTTCATCTCACATATTGAAGTCTCTATAGCATATATCTTGGAAGTTTTTACCCCCTCAGTTACATAATTTGCTTTTATAATATTGGTACATTTTCAAGATTATGGGATTTGTTCAACTTGCATTTTTAACAATTTAGCCTTTTGATTCATTTTGTTAGCCAGTAGATGGCTTTGAATAATAGGTAACTGATATATTAAATTACAAAGCACTTCAAAGTATAATTGTTTTTCACTTTGGCATTAATCCTGATCTCATTTCTAATCTTCATGTCTCTCAATTGGTTGGGACAAAAAGGTCTGTGAAATGATGGCGTCTTCATCCAGTAAGCACGTAAATGAGTTCTATGCCAGGTCTATGTCAGGAGATGAGAAGAACCCTATTCCTGAGTGCTTGTTGAAGTCAGGAGCACAAGCAGAAGGAACTGGGCTTGTGTATAAGTGCTCTTTCCTGTCTCTACGTGCTATTTGAGTTGCCTTTTCTGTCTCTCTTTTTCAATTTCCAGGTTCTCTGCGTGGGGACCCGCTGTGTTTATATGGATAATGCCAATGAACCACATAATGTGATCATCTTGAAGCACTTTACTGAGAAAAACAGGGCTGTGATCGTTGATGTCAAAACCCGGAAAAGGAAAACAGGTCCCAAGCATAATTATTTCTTCTAAGAATGGAAGAAGGTTGTCTAATCCCTGCATACTCTAAAATCAATGATGATACCTTGGTTCTTTTCCCTTCATGTGATTAAAAAAAAACAACAACAAACAAGTTACAGCTTCCTGAGCTTCTTTTTCCTCATCTCTGAAATGATGTGATTGAATTGGGATAAATTTGAAGGCTCTTTTCATCCTATTATTTTGTGTATATAGCCCTGTGTTTTTTGGATGGCCAGATGTTTAGATTCTGAACATTTAATTTTTTCATTTGCCAGTGTCATTTGTTTTCTAATGGGTAATTTAACATATTATGGAGTCAGGTGCCTACATGACTGTAAAATAACTTTGATTAATTGTATTGGCACTGATGGCACTTTCCATTTTGTTTCAGCAACAGAACAGTAAAAGTACATCATCATAAGTACTCTTTTGACTTAATTTGCCAAATCCCAAACAATCTGGAGTATCTGACCATTATGTGCTCAGTTCTGCTCCTGAAATAATCTGCTTTCTCATTAAGCTTCAGGATTAGGCACTGTCTGTACTATATTTTTTGAGTATAGAAAGAGGTAAAGATCAAAATTTTCTTTTTTTTTTTTTTTTTTGCATATGAATATTCAGTTGTTCTGGGACCATTTGTTGAACAGACTATTCTTTCTCCACTGAATTTTCTTGGTATCTTCGTTGAAAATTAATTGACCCATATATGTGTGTGTCTATTTATGGATTTTATTATTTTCATTAATCTATATATCTGTCCTTACTCAAACCACATTGTCTTGACTATTGTAGATTTATACTAAGTCTTGAAATCAGGTCCTCCAGCTTTGTACTCTTTTTCAGAATTGCTTTGGCTACTCTCATTCCTTTGCCTTTTTATATAAATTTTAGAATTAGTTATCAGTTTCTGTTAAAGAACCTGCTGGGGATTTGATTGACATTGCATTGAATCTGTAGATCTATTTGGGGAGAACTGACATTTTAACAATAGTGAGTCTTTTTAACCATGAACATAGTATATCTCACCATATATTTAGGGAATAAATTTAGGTCTTATAAAATTTAGGTCTTTAATTTCTTTCAACCTGGCATTGGGTATCGGCTACCTTCTCTCATTCCTGATTTTGGTAATGTGTGTCTTCTCTTTTTTGTTTCCTAGACCATCTAACCAGAGATTTATCAATTGATTTGATCTTTTCAAAGGACTGGCTTTTTATTTCATTGATTTTTCTCTATTATTTATGTTTTCTATTTCATTGTTTTCTATCTTTATCATTATTCATTTTCTTATTCTTGCTTTGGGTTTCATTTGCTTTTTTTCTTGTTCTAGTTTCTTAAGGTAGAAGTCTAAATTACTGATTTGAGATAGACCTTTCTTCTTTGTTAGTAGAAACATTTTGATGGTATGAATTTCCTTCTAGGTATGGCTTTAGCCACATCTGTAATTTTTGATATATTGTATTATTGTTTTCATTCAAGTCAGAATATTTTCTCTTCATCTTGTGATCTATTTCTCTTTATTTTATGGATTATTTCAAAGTTTGTTGTTTAATTCCAAAATATTTGGGATACATTCAAAATATCTTTCTGTTACTGATTTCAAGTTTAATTCCCATGTGATCAGAGAACATCCTATGAACATGACTTTAATCCTATTAAGATTATTACAGTTTATTTCATGGTCCAAAATTTGGTCCGTTTTGAATAAGATTCCATGTGCATTTGAAGAGAATACATATACTGTGTCGTTGGAGTGTCCTTTAGATGACAGGTCAAGTCAGTTGATAGTGTTATTCAAGTAATCTAAGCTCTTACTGATTTTCTGTCTGTTCTAACAGTTACTGAAGGAGAATGTTGAAGTCTCTAACTGTAATTGTGTGTATGTCTATTTCTTATTTCATTATGAAATGTCCCTTTTTATCCCTGATAATATTCCTTATTCTGAAATAGACTTTTTTATGTGCCTCCCTAGCTTTTTTTTAAAATTACTAACATTTATATGGTATATCTTTTTCCATCCTTTCACTTTAATCTGCCTGTGTCTTTACATTTAAAGTGGATTTCTTGTAGATAGCACATAGGTTAGTCTTCATTTTTAATCCAATCTGACAATTCCTGTCTTTTAATTCAGATATTTAGACCATTTCCATTTAATGCAGTTATACAGATGCTTGAGTTTAACTCTACTGTCTTCTTGCTTTTATAATTATCTATCTCATCTGTTCTTTGTTCCTATTTTTACTCTTCTTCTGCCTCCTTTTGGATTGAGTTGTTTGTGCGGCTGTTTTTTTTATTTTAAATAATTCCATTTTATCTCCAATACTGGCTTGTCAACTCTATTTTTTAGTGGTTGCTCTGGGGTTTACAATAGTTTACCTTCAAATAATTTTTTAGTGGTTGCATTAAGGTTTATAATGCAACCACTCATCATAGTCTACCTACAAATAGTATTATACCACTTCACATATAGTAAAGAAACATTATAGATTTTATATTTCTATACCCCATCCTTTGTGCTTTTGCACAAATTTTACTTCTGCATGAAGTAAACCTCGCAAAACATTTTTGTTTTAAAAGTCAGATATTTAAAAAGAGATTTAAAAATGAGAAAATATCTTTTATATTTAGCCACATGTTTACCATTCCTGGTGCTCTTCATTTTTTTGTGTAGGTTCAAATATCCATTGGTATCATTTTTCTTTGGCCTGGTAAACTTCGTTTAACATTTCTTATAGTCCAAATCTGCTGCTACAAAATCTTTGTTTTATGGTTTGTCCTACCAAACCAAATTTATCTTTGAGAGATAATTTTGCTGAGTTAAAAAATTCTAGGTTGAGAGTTTTTCCTTGAATACTTTAAAGATATTGATCCATTTTCTTCTGGCTTGTGTAGTTTCTGCCATGAAGTCTGCTATTGTTCTCTGTTATTCTTCATAATGTGTCTTCTTTCTTTGATCGGTTTTAAGGTTTTTCTCTTAATCATTGCTTTTTAGCATCTAATTATGGTATGCCTTGCCATGATTTTCTTTTTTTCTTCAGCTTGGAGGTTTATTGAGCTCTTGGCTCTGTAGGTTTATAGTTTTCATGAAATTTTGGAAAATTTTGACCATTATGTCCTCAAAAAGTTTTTTTGCTGCTCACTAGAACACTTCTACTCTCACTGGTGGGAAGATAAAATATTTCTAGCTCTGTGTGAGTACCAAGAATTGTTTTGCCTGTTGCTCTTTGGTAGTTCTTTTTTAGAACAGGGTAGTTTCCTCTCACATTTGTGCAGATTAATACTCAGCCAAAGACTCATAAGGAACCCTCTGTGGATATATAAAGAGGTCTCCCATTCTCTCTGTCTGTCTGCCTCCCTTCCACCCTCCCTCTCTTCCTCTCTCCCTCTCCCTATCTGTGTGTGTGTGTATCTCCCTTCTCTGTAATATTTTGCTCCATAAATTCTAGCTGCCTTAATTTCCCTGAACACTGACATCTGTCTCCTCAGTTCTTTGAGACTGCTGAACTCTGCTTGGACTTTTATTTCTGTTCTGCAGCCTGGAAATTATCTTTGGATAGCCAGCTGTATTGGAGGACTCACTTGGTTTATGTCCCTTCTCTCAAGGATCATCGTCCTATATTGCCCAATGTCCAAAAACTATTGTTTCATATATTTTTAGTGTTCTGGTTGTTTAAGGTAGGAAAGCAAATCCTGTCCTTCTTTCTCAGTCTTATTTAGAAGTGGAAGAATTTCATGTGTACTCTATTTAAGAACTTCCTTTAACAGATTTTTGTCTTCCTTTGGGGACAACCTGTTTGTACATAGTAGCAGGAATGTGAATTGCCTCTCTTGGTTGCTTGGTGGGTAGGTGGCCCAGTACTATTTTTGTGCTCACCTGCAAGCTGGCCTTAAATATAATGGCTAAGTTTAAAGCCAGGGAGATTTGTGTTTTTAGGATCTACAGTTTTTGCTTCAATAAAGCACATTATTGGTGAGGAAGCTTAGCTGTAGGAAGCATTAACTGTACTTCTCGTGCCTTTCTTTTCCTGCATGACATCACTCTTCAGTGAAGGACTACCAGCTAGTCCAGAAAGGAGGACAAGAATGCAGTGACTCTCAGGCTCAGCTGAGCCAATACTCCCAGCACTTTGCCTTTATTGCCAGTCACCTTCTGCAAACCAGCATGGACAGCCATTGTTCTGAGGCAGTGGAAGCAACTTGGGTCCTGTCTCTGGCCCTCAAAGGATTATATAAAACACTAAAGGTAATGGTGAGCCTCTTCCATTTCCTAATGAATCTGGCTGTGATTTAACATCGGCAGGGCATTAATTAGGAGGAAATGCCATCTGATTTTGATGGATGGTTAACCATAAGATCTTGATTATTTTTAGAAACAGTTGGGGCCTTGCACAAGATAACTTTAAAGGAGAAACAGAATATTCCCTATAGTTGATTTGCTGTAGTTTTGCAGTACTGTTTCATGGAACCAGGTACTACTTTCCAATGGGCACATAACCTTAAAAGATGAGAAGAAAAATGGACTGAATGTTTTCTCACTTCCCTCTGAACCACAGGTCTGTCTGGTTTATCACAGGATAAGATGAAGGGAAGATATAAAGGGGGCTAGCATCCTGCAGGATCTTCGAGCCATAGGTTTGCAGTAGGGGTGGGAGGAAGCAGACAAGTTAAAGAGCTGGGTGATAATTGGTGTAGAGATGAGAAGCCTTGACTTATTAGGGAACACAATTCTTCTGCTATCTGAGGGATAAGGATGAGGAGGAAGGGATCACTTTTAGGATGATCTTCCTAAAAGAACTAGCCATAAAAGAAGGATTTCATTTGAAAAGTTTGTCAGTTTCTTGACTTTGGAAGCACTGGCGAGGAAGCCAGGGAAAGACTAAATAGCATTTCAGCTGTGGCCCAAGCCCTGAGAATTTGCAGTTTTAAGACTGACATCATACATCTACTGTTTATTGCTATCATAGCATTTGTCACAATATGCTATGATTTTAGTTGCTTGCGTTATAAACTCCCTGAGGGCAGAGACCATTTCTGTCTTTTAGTCCTTCATTCTGTAAATATTTGTTGAGCATCAAGTACCAAATGGAACTGAGTATGTACTTTTGAACTAGAAAGAAGTTCTTTGCTCTCATGGAGCTTACAATTACATTGCAAGAGAGACAATAAAGAACCTGGAAGGAAAATTACCATGAGTCGGAAAAAGACTTTCTGAGAAGGTGAAATTTGATATGATAGGTAAAGAGTGTAGGAAGAATGCTGCATGCTAGGAGAGTAGCAAACTCCAGTAACAGGCATTGTTGTCAGGCAGCAGAAAGCTCACCTCCAAGGCTTCAGGACAGTGCAAAAGACAGAGAGATGAGACCACAGAAGCAGGCAGGGAGGCTGTAGGACCTTGTTAGCCATGATTAGGGACTTGGGTTTTAATCTTAAGAGCAGTAAATAGCTTTTGGAAGGTAGAAAGCAGGAGAGGGACAAAAAACCTCTGTTCTTAGCATAAGACTTAGCACATAGAATGTACTAGTCTTCAGAAATATTTATTGAGTAAATGAATTAGAGAGTGAATGAACAGACTTTGGTTATGGCTAAGGTTCTGACTTTCATCCTTCTTGCTAACTCTGGAATTTTCACCAGAGGGTGAATGGACTATTAACTGAGACTGACCTCTGTAGGAGGCTTACTTTTGCCAGGTGATCTTTACTTTCTTCAATCAGAGGCAGTTGCAAATCATTCTTTTTCTGTTTGTAGGCTCATGGTTTTGAAGAGACCCATGCTACCTTTCTTCAGACTGATTTGCTGAAGCTTCTGGTGAAAAAGTGCAGCAAAGGGACCGGCTTCAGTAAAACGTGGCTCCTCCGGGACCTGGAAGTAAGGGACAAAGGTGGCTCCTGCTACTGCAACCTGGTGCAGATTTACTGGTCTGGGAGTTAGAATCATCAGTTAGTTATAGCTGTTTCTGCCCTGTGCATTCTCATTCTGTGTAGTTGTTAAAACTGTCTCATATTTGTCTTCCCTTTTGGAAATAGGGATTATGACACCTGTCCTCCCCTGTCAGGGAAAATGAATTTGATGTTTGTTCAAAGAACATTGGAAGAGAAGTATTTTATGGAAACACATGCTTGACCATTATATCATGGTAATAAAGTGTGTCCTTGAATTATTATTTCTCTTTAAAGTGTTTTTGAGCTAAGATGAGTATCTAAATTTGTCCTCACATGTTTATTTTATGTAGGATGTTAGTTGATAATTCTCATTTTATTACTATTCCCGTAGGCCTTAGGTTGCTCTTAGTAGAATTACTGCGGTTCCCTGTGGGGTTTCTGTACCATGTGCCAGCTTCAGGTCCAGGAAAGGCTGCTGCTATTTGGGAGGGGGTCAGCCAGCCATTCTCAGTCCCACAGAGACAGAACTCAGGGAAGTAGCTCGCAGTTGCCATAAGAGGATTTGGTTAGGTTGTAGGAAAATATGCTGAAACGTATTAATGGATAACTTGGAGAGCTCTTGTTCTTGGGAAATATTTTAAATTAATTTTTTTAATTATTCAAATAATAGAACCACATTGCAGAAAATTTGAAAAACAGAAAAGACAGAAAAACTCTAAATTTCAACTCCCAGACACAGCTATTATTAGTGTTTTGTGTATTTCCTTATTCTAATTTTCAATCTGTATATGTATTTTTATATATGTATTTAGATAGTACAATAAGCTTAGTATTCAAATCAATCAAGATCATATGATAACTATTTACTAAGTTGCTAGTTTTTATAACCAACATTTTTAATGGTGGCATATGATACATGAAGGCAGATTTCAGTTTTTTGCCATTATTAATGCTGCATTGACCATATCATGAATATAACCTATTACCTATTTTCTAAAAGATGAGTTACTGGGTCAATGGCTATGAACATTTTTATAGCTCCTTTACATTTCACCAAAATTCATTCTAAAAGGATATCAGTGGCTAAGTTAATAAACACAAAGTTCCCTTGGCATTTCTTTGATTACAAGTTCAGTTGAACATTCTCGTATTTCTTCACTAATTTTACATTCTTTTTTGAATTCTGACATCTTTTAAAAAGTTAAGTCAAATATTTTCTATCCTTTGAGGGTTAAAGATTTGTGTAATCTTCTCACGCACTAAATACTTACTCTCCCGCCCTACTTGATTTCCTTTCTTACATAGATTTTGTCCATCATGCTGTACTCCTCAAAAAAGGAGATCAACACTTTGGCCGAGCATGGAGACCTGGAACTAGATGAGCGCGGGGACCAAGAGGAGGAGGTGGAACGGTCAGTCAGCAGCCCGAGTGAGCCGGAGCAAAAAAAGCTCGACCCTCTCGAAAGTCTGGATGAGCCCACCAGAATATGTTTCTTGGTATGTTCTTGGGTCACAGTGTGGACTGAGAAAGAGACTGTAAGGAATGGATTTTCTTTGGTTTGTACTGTGTTTTAGGCTCCCCATGAAAGTGCTTCAGTCTGGTGGCCTGAGATTCTTGAAGACTCAATCTGTCTTGTGCAGAGCTGATCTAGAAGAATGGAAAAGCCCTTACAACAGTATTCCTTAACATTTTTGGGTCATAGACCCAAAAGCTTTAGATCGTTTCTCCCATAAAATATACATTGAAATATACATGCAAATTTTTGCATGTAATTTCCAGACCCATCCATAAACCCCCAAATGATAGTCCCTCTCATAGTTTCTCATAAATACTCTTACTTTCTTTGAATAATCTACTCTTCCTTGGAGCAATGTGAAAATGGGTGAGGGCTTGGACTTCTGAGGGTCTAACTATACGAAAAGTAAACAGAGTATGGGGTGGATGTCAAAAAGCAAGTACAGTTTTAAAAAAAATCAAAAGAAAGTACAGTATACTTCAATTTATGTGCTGATTATCAGACTTGAGTGTGTATTCTCAGCAACAGAGTATACAATGTAGTGAGTAAGTATTAACTATTAATATTGCATTTTGTTGGCCTATATTTTTTGTGTGTTTGCATGTTTTATATTTCCTTTGAATTTATAATAGTAATGTAAATTTTACAATCCATGTTTCAGGGCTTAAAATTTTATATGCTTTAAGTATATAAGTTCTTAAATTATAACCTTTGGTAACTTTCGAAAATAATTGTTTTATCAATTTTGAGTTCAGATTGTCTCTGTTGTGTTGAAGCATGTTTAATTGTCTCTCTCCTATTTTTCTCCACGGTCTTTAGATGGCTCACGATGCCCTCAATGCCCCTCTGCATATTCTCCGGGCTATATATGAACTGCAAATGAAAAGGACCGATTCTTTCTTCCTGGAGGTTCAGAAGAGGTAAGGGACATTTAGATGCAGTTAAAGTGGAGCGAGTGTGTGAACATGGGAAGGCAGGACTATGTTTACCTCCTGCTAACAAGATCTAGAGAAAAACTCCCAAAAGGCCAAGGAGCAGGTGTGGAACTGGTTTTTAGTATGAAAGCTGACTCTGCTACATTGCATGGATCATCTTTGAGTTGTATGTTCCTTTTGGAAAAACTTTACATTTGCAATTTATTTCTTAGAGTAAACTAGCTATGGATGCAGAAATGGAGGCAGACACCAAGGTTTCTCTCGTATGTCACCCCAGAGAGCCAACAGTGCAGAGCAAGACCTCCTGGTCAAAAGTGTTGTTTGTTTTTCAGCTACTGTACATTATTTTCACGTTTTTTTCCTTCAAGAATTATAAAATTAACAGTATTCCCTTTTTCTTGGCCGAGAAGTCAGTGGTAGTTCTTGGGCCCAGCTCTTAAATTTGTGTAGAACTTCAGCGAACTACAACTTATCTCCTCCATTCTCATATCCTAGTTTTGACTTCATATTCTAATTTATACCTGATTCCAATTTAATATTTATTTTTTACTTTATATTTCTATTTTCCCATATGTATTTCTTATATATTGACTCAAATCCTTTGTGAGATGAAGCAGGGTTGCATCAGTTAGGGCACAGTCTACACATCTATAAGTAAGAAACCCAGAAATCTCATGTGTCAAGGAAGATATGATTTATTTTCCTCTCATGAAACAGTCTAGAGGTAGGCAGCTATTTAGGGTGGGTGGGCAGCTCTGCTCCACAGAGTGACCCTGTGCCCCCAAGGGTGTTGTTCTCATCTGTGTAGTGCAGGCTGGCTCTCTGTTCCAGCCCACAGGAAAGGGGGAAGGTAGAGAAAGGAGCGCATCCTTAGTGCAGTTGTTTGAGGGTGGGCTCTGGAAGTGGCACACGTTACCTCATTGGCTTCTCGTTGGTAAGAACCTGGTTGTATCGCTGCATCTAGGGGCAAAGGGGGCTGGGAACCATGTCTCTGGTTGGGTGATTCTGTATCTTGCTAAAACTTCAAAGAACTTCGTTTCTAAAAGAAAGGAAGAATAGATTCTAAGGGGCAGTTTGCATTCTCTGCCACAAGGGCATACATACATGCACGTCTGTGTATATGAATAAACACTGTGAATCTAGTCTGCAAAATATGGAAAGTAATAATGTACTTGCAAAATAACAGAAAAATAATTCTGATCAACATTTCTGACAAGTTTCATTACAGGTTAAACTCTTGCCTATTTATAACTAATGTACCCAGCCTTGTACTCCTTCTCTTCAGGTTTGATGGTGATGAACTCACCACAGATGAAAGGATACGGACTCTGGCTCAGAGGTGGCAGCCCAGTAGGAGTCTGAGACTGGATGAGCAGAGTGCCAAGGCTGTGGATACAGACATGATTATCTTACCGTGCTTGGTATGTTGCTTCCACCTTGGAAATAAAGTGTCTGTCCCTGACTCCATCCCTGAACCCTACCCCCAAATCCCTAATTGTGAGAAGGGCATGCCTCTGTAATGGTGGCCTTTGGGTTTGCAGTCCCGGCCTGCACGCTGCGACCAGGCCACTGCTGAATCAAACCCCGTGACCCAGAAGCTGATCTCCAGCACGGAGAGTGAACTGCAGCAGAGCTACGCCAAGCAGAGGCGTAGCAAGAGTGCCGCTCTCTTGCACAAGGAGCTGAACTGCAAGAGCAAGAGGGCGATCCGGGACTACCTTTTCCGTGTGAATGAGGCCACAGCTGTCCTGTACGCCCGCCACGTGCTTGCATCCTTGCTTGCTGAGTGGCCCTGGCATGTGCCAGTGAGCGAAGACATCTTGGAGCTCAGTGGCCCAGCCCACATGACCTACATTTTGGATATGTTTATGCAGCTGGAAGAAAAGCACCAGTGGGAGAAGGTAATTAAGCAGGCCAAGCCAGGCGCTCACCCCACTCGTTCTTCCTCTGTCCTCTCCCTAACCCCCATCCTAGGGTTTGAACAGGCTTCCTCTAGCGAGTGCCCTCCTGGAGTGAGGTTACCTGTGTGGCTCTATGACTCCCCACAGGTGTAATGCAATACAGGCAGGGCACGGTCACTGTTGAACTCTCCCAAGTACTGGCCTACAGCTGTGTGTACAGCCTGGGACAGACTTGGTGCTCAGAGAGTATTTGAAATAATGATCAATGAAACCTGCCTTTACAGTTTTCCCTGTTTGTTTTCACAGTGACAAGTCTAACTCTCCTGCTAGCCTGGCTCTTCTTGTGTACCCTAGGGTCGAACTTAGTATGAAGCCCAGGGGATAGGATTAATTATCACTCTGATAGTTTCTTCCCACAATACAGGAAGCCTTCCAGGAAAGTTTGTGTCTTCTGTTTTCATCATTTCTAGAATATCTACCCCAAGTCAGATACTCTTTCAGCACTTACATCTATGTTATGTTGTGACCTGGAGGAGTTTTATCAGTGAAGAAATCAAACCAGGAGGCTTCTCCAAGGTTCCCAGCTTCTGGGTGGCAGACATGGGGGTTTACCAGGGTCTGTGCAGTCAGTGTTAAGTCCAATGCTCTAATTTTAAGGTACAAATTAACAGGTAGAGGCCATTTTTTTGTTTTGTTTTTAAATTGAGTCTTCAACTTGGTCTTTTAAAGTAGTGCTGGGTTATCAAACCTTCACAGGGCTAGAAGCTGCTCTTCTGCCTCCTGCCGTATCAAACCAAAGGACCCACATAGCAGAAAACGACCTGATCTAGAACCTAGGCACTGTCTCCAGCTAAACTAGAAAGTTTTGTCAGGAGCTCCAGGCACTGTCTCCAGCTAAACTAGAAAGTTTTGTCACCATCTTCCCAGTTTCCAAGTGCAAAAATTGTGCTGCTTTCCTCTTCATCTCTCTCCCTTTGCTGCCCTCACCCACTATCTGCCCTTGCCCACTCTCGCCCCTCCCCATACACACATATGCAGTACATGAGTGAATTTATCCTCTAGTCCTTAATTTGCTTATCTGAGAACACCACTGATTTTTAAGTCCCCTAGATCCTTTCCCAACCTCACAGCTTTGGAGATGCTGGCAGGTTTGCTGTAGCCATATTTCTCACTTGGAAGTAGCAAAAGGAAACAATTTTGCCCCTGCTAGTCTCTCCCTTGAGCATGTCCTTCCACTGTTCTTGCCCCAATGGAGCGGCTAATTCTGCACTTCACTCTGGACATTTATCTCATTGTGCTGTAATTGTTTGTCTGTGCATCCATCTCCCTGCTAGGCTTGACTCTTCAGGAGTCAAACCCATCTCTGGTGGTTCTATTGGTTCATTCAGACCTTATCAAAGTGGTATTGCTCTAAAAGGACTGCAGCACCCTCATTTACATGAGAGGGCTGTTCCAGTGAGAGCCCGCAGGTGGGGTGGCTTGGGTGGGGTGAGGTCATGGCTCAGCCCCTTTGGGTTGAAGTAGACTCTCCCTTCTTCCTGTGGCCCTGACACTGGCACGCCCTGACATTCCCTGCCTTGTGTTCTGCCAGATCCTGCAGAAGGTGCTCCAAGGCTGCCGAGAGAACATGCTGGGGACCATGGCCCTGGCTGCCTGCCAGTTCATGGAGGAGCCAGGAATGGAAGTGCAAGTGAGGGAATCGAAACACCCATATAACAACAATACCAACTTTGAGGTATGAGCCAGGCTCACCCAGCCTCAGGGCACATGGCTGGCAGTACCCCCAGGGTTGCTAAATAGCAAGAATCTCATCAACTCCCACAGCATCTCTTTCTCCTCCGGACAACCCTGGCCAAGAAAGTACTTCCATAGTCTAAGCTGCAGTCTGCCTCCCTGAACCCCGGGATTCTGTACAATCAGGTCTTCTCTTCTCCTGGCCTTATTTTAAGAGAAAAATAATGGCCCACCTGGCCCTGGAGGAGAGTTTCCTTTTCCTGCAGCAACCTCCTTGGAGGTTATGAGTCTGAGTATGTAGATCTGGGTTCAACCTGCACTCTTTCTGTCTCTGATGACCAGGTCACACCTTGGAGACGCCCACCCCTTTGTATAATTACTCAGAACTGAAAAGCCCCATCTTTTCCATCCTTAACTTTGTACCTGGACAGGAAGAGGTAAGAGTTTGAATGAGGCAGGAGTAGGTAGTCTGTTGTTTTCGCTGGCTTAATGCCATTTGCATTTTTTTAGCCCTTTTCAAAATGTTGGAGCTGGCAAGCCATAAGCTTCTGAATGGCCAGCACCCTATAGCAACAGTGGTGATAATAGAGAAACTCTTCTAGAACTTGGTTGTTGCTCAGCCAAGATTTTATTTTGCAAAAGTGTAAACCTTCTCACTCTTTTCTTTCTAAACCTCTTCTCTCCCCATGTTCCTAGGTTCCATCCCCACTCCTTCAGCCCCATGTTGACGCATCTGATGAGCTACCATTTCTACCTCAGAGCGGATCACCTTATCTTCTCCACCATCCTGATGCTCCTCCCCTTCTCTGGCCTCCTCACTCCCCATTACTGGCCTTGCCCCAGCCCTGGCCTTGCTCCACACCAGCTGTCAGAGTGATCTTTGCACACCACAAACCTAAGGCTTTCTCTTGCTTACAACTTTTCCAGGACTCCCTCTACTATCCCGACAAAATCTAAACACTGTATTTTAGCATACCAGGCTTTCACTTTTGTCCCTGGCTGCCTCTCCAGGGTCACATGTCACCCCTGTCCCCACCAACCAAGGATATGTACTCACAAAGTTCACCCTTTATCCCAGACACAGCAAACTCCTTGGTGTTCCCAAAACATGTCAGACTTGCCAGAGTTATTCCTTTTGGCTAAAATATACCATCCGTATGGTCACATCTCCTCTCACCTTGTCTTCTGCCGTTCTATCCACCATGACAGACTCCTGTCCTCCTCATTCTTCATAACAACCTGAACGTTCATGTATTTGCAGCCTGTGTGTGTGTTCCCCATCCCAGCTACACTGAGAGCTCCTGGAGGGCAGGAGCTGTGACTTACTCACTCTTACATTCCCAGCTTTATTTAATTTAATTAATTAATCCATCTATCTATCTGTCTGTCTATCTATTTTTAGATGAGGCAACCCTTGATTGACCTCACAGATTGCAAGGACCTTGTCATCTTACAATCTCTTATTTTTTTTTATTTTTTACAACTATAGCACCTGGCCTTCCTAGGTGGTCTCTCATCCAAGTACTAACCAGGCCCGACCCTGCTTAGCTTCCGAGATCAGACAGGATTGGGTTTGTTCGGGGTAGCATGGCCGTAGCCACGTTCCCAGCTTTCATTGCAGGACTTGGAATAAAGAAAGCTCTCAGTAACTATCCAGTGACCAGTAATGACAGAAGTATTCTCATTTCCCCTCCCTAGGATAAAGTTCACATTCCTGGTGCAATCTACCTCTCAATCAAATTCGATTCTCAGTGCAATACAGAGGAAGGGTGTGATGAATTAGCCATGTCCAGCAGCAGTGATTTTCAGCAGGATCGACACAATTTTAGTGGGTCTCAACAGAAATGGAAAGACTTTGAGCTTCCAGGTAGTAAATAAATATTGGATATATAGACTCTTAACATGAAGTATTTAAACTTAATACTGAGAAGGGAAATTGTTGGAGGATTTAAAACGGGGTTTAATATATTTCATTAGAAACACCTTACTTGCCATTCCTTGTTGCTACAGTATTCTGACTCGTCTCTGATTCTTGTGTGATCCAGGAGATACCCTGTATTACCGTTTCACCTCTGACATGAGCAACACCGAGTGGGGCTATAAATTCACTGTGACAGCTGGGCACCTGGGGCGATTCCAGACAGGTGAGTGCTCTGCTCTTTCCGTTTGCATGATCTTCCTGCCAGGGACACACTTTAGGTGTAAGTGCTATTATGTCATTGATATTTGTTAAAATTAAAGCAAGTATTTTTCTCTAAGACTTCCACAAATTTGTCTTACGAATCCGATATGGGTCACTCTTGAATCTGCTATGGTTGGTTAGGTGTAAACCTGAAAGGCTAGATAAAAGGGCCATTTGTCAGAAACTTAAAAAGACACTTGTTCTCTTAGAATTTGCTAGGGTATTTTTACAAAAAAGGAGGATTTGAAAATGTTATTCCTATGTTGCTTTTTCAAAAGGCATAATTTTAGGCAAAATTTAAATAATCATAGTTGTTTCATCCTATTAAAACTTAAGCTGTGTATATTTTTTAAATATTTGTGTTTTGTGGGGGTTGGCTAGGATTCGAGATCTTGAAGCAGATGTTATCAGAAGAAAGAGTTGTGCCTCATCTCCCGTTGGCCAAAATTTGGGAATGGCTGGTGGGTGTGGCCTGTCGCCAGACTGGTCATCAGCGATTAAAAGCCATCCACCTACTTCTGAGGATTGTGCAATGCTGCTCCCACAGGTACGCTGCCTTCTGAATGAGTCTTTTGCTGGGTATGTGCATTGTGACTATCTCCTCCTATTTTGTGGCTTGCCATTTTTACTCTTTTAGTGGTATCTTAGATGAAAAGAAGTTTCTAATTTTAATGTCTTTCAGTTCATCATTTCCTTCATGGTAGTGCTTTTGTTGTCCTGTTTAGGGCATTTTTGCCTTACTTGACCTTGGGGTTATAATGGTATCTCCTATGATATCTTCTAGGAGCTTAATTATTTTTTCTTTCACATTTAAACCTACAATCCAAGTCGAATGAATTTTAGTGAATGATATGAAGTGTAGGGGACAAGATTAGTTATTTTCTCACATGGGTCTCTACTTGATTATAAGGACCATCTTTCCCTTACCACACTCCAATGCCTTCTTTGTCACAAAGAAAGCATCCATACAGGTGTGGATCTGTGTCAGGTCTTTTTGTTCCGTTGGTCATTTTGGTTATCTTTGTGCCAGTACCACACTGTCTTAAATCTTGCAGCTTTATAACAAATTTACATATTTGGTAGTATATTTCCTTCAGCTTAGTTCTTCATCTTCAAGATTGTCTTGGCTATTTTTGATCCTGCATGTCTACATAAATATTAGAATTAGTTTTTTTTCTCCTACTTTATTGAGGTATAACTGACAAATACAATTGTAACATATTTAAAGTATAAAATGTAATGATTTGATATACGTATACATTATGAAAGGATCCCCACCATCAAGTTAATTAATACATCTGTCACCTCACATTGTTACCTGTTATGTGTGTGACATTTCTTCTTTCTTACTGAAATTTGCTTTGCAGCAAATTTCTGTTATACAGTACAGAATTGTACACTATTATCAACTATAATCACTATGTTATGTGTTAGATCCTCGGACCTTATATATCTTATAACTGAAATTTTGTACCCTTTTACCAATCTCTCCCCATTTCTTCCCCTCCCCCCCCCAGCCCCTGGCAACCACCATTCTACTCTCTGTTTCTATGAGTTTGACTTTTTTTTTTTTTAGATTCCATATATAAGTAATACCATACAGTAGTTGTCTTTCTGTCTAGCTTATTCACTTAGCAAATGCCCTCCACATTCATCCATGTTGTAAGAAATGGCAGGATTTCCATCTTTCTCATGGCTGACTAATGTTCCAGTGTGTGTATATTTTCTTTATTCATCCATCAGCAGGCACTTAGATTGTTTCCATACCTTGGCTTTTTTGAAATAATGCTGCAGTAAACATGGGAGTACAGATATCTCTTTAAGATAATTTTATTTCCTTTGGCTATATACCAGAAATGGGATTGCTGGAACATATGATAGTTCTATTTTTAATTTCTTGTGGAACGTCTATACTATTTTCCATAGTGTCTGCACTAATTTACATTCCCACTAACAGTGCACAAGGGTTCACTCTTCTCTACATCTTCTCCAGCATTCGTTTTCTCTTATTTTTTGATAATAGCTGTGAGGTAATATCTTATTGTGTTTTTTATTTGCATTTCCCTCATAATTAGTGATGTTGAACACCTTTTCATGTAACTGTTGGCCATTTATATGCCTTCTTTGGAAAAAATTATCTATTCAGACCTTTCGCCCAATTTTTAATTGGGTTATTTTGTTGTTGTTGTTTTTGAATTGTATGAGTTTCTTAAATATTTTGAATATTAACTTCTTATTTGACATGTGGTTTACAAAATATTTTCTCCTATTCAGTAGGTTGCCTTTTCATTTTGTTGATGATTTCCTTTGCTGTACAGAAGCTTTTTAGTTTGATGTATTCCTACTTGTGTATTTTTACTTTTGGTGTCAAATCTAAAAATCATTGTCAAGACCAATGTTGGGGAGCTTACCCATATATTTTCTTCCAGATATTTCACAGTTTTGGGTCTTACATTCAAGTTTTTCATCCATTTCATCCATCTGTCCTCGTTTTCCTCTTCCTCCTCCTCCTCCTCCTCGCTGCTGTGCTTGTCCTCTCCATTGGGTTCAGTTTCATTGTTTTATATGTAGATACCTAGTTTTCCCAATACCACTTATTGAAGAGACTGTCCTTTCCTCATTGCATATTCTTAGCACCACGTCAAAAATTAACTGACCATATATGAGTAGGTTTATTTCTGGGCACTCTATTCTGTTCCATTGATCTGTATGTCTGTTTTATGCCAGTACCATACTGTTTTGATTACTATAGCTTTGTAATATAGTTTAAAATCAGGACGTGTGATACTTCTAGCCTTGTTCTTTCTCAAGATTGCTTTGGATATTTGGGGTCATTTGTAATTCCATATGAATTCTAGAATTGTTTTTTTCTATGTCTGTGAAAAATGCAATTAAAATTTTGATAAGGATTACATTGAATCTGTAGATTGCTTTAAGTAGTATAACATTTTAACAATATTAATTCTTTCAATCCATGAACACAGGATATTTTTGCATTTATTTGTGTCTTCAATTTCTTTTACCAGTGTTTTGTAGTTTTCAGTGTGTAGATCTTTCACACCTCCTTTGTTAAATTTATTCCTAAGTATGTTATTCTTTTTGATCTCATTGTAAAATAAATCATTTTCTTAATTTCTCTTACCATTATTAGTGTATAGAAATGCAGCTAATTTTTCTGTATTGATTTTGTATCCTGTAACTTACCAAATTTATTAGTTCTATCAGTTTTTTTGGTGAAGTCTTTAGGGTTTTCTGTTATAATGTCATGTCATCTGCAAACAGAGACAGTTTTACTTCTTTTTTAATTTAAGTGTATTTATTTCTCTTTCTTGTCTAATTACTTTGGCTAGGACTTCCAGTACTGTGTTGAATAAAAGTGGCAAGAGTAGGCATCCTCGACTTGTTCCTGATTAGTTTGTTTATTTCTATACACAACACACATGCATGCACACACATCCTTCTCACCTGATGGGATTTTGATTAAAGTTTTAGATCAATTTGAGAGGAATCAAGATCTTTAGAGTATTGAATCCTCTAATTCACAACCATTATATATTGAATCCTCTAAGCCACAATCCTCCATTGTTTAGATCTTAATAATGTTTTGTAGTTTTCTTATTAAAAGGCTTGTACAATATTTTGTTAGATTTATTCATAGGTTTTATTGTTTTTGATGGTATTGTAATTTGTATTTTAAATTTTTTATTTTTAATTGTTTCTGCTGATATTTAATTAATTTTTATGTATTGCCCTTGTATCTGGTGACCTTGCTCGATTTGTTAATTCTAAGAGTTTATTTGTAGATTATTCAGTGTACAGTCATATTATCTACAAATGAGTTTTATTTTTTCTTCTCAATCCTTAGCCACTGTTTTTGCCTTTTTGTACTAGCCAGGACTTCCAACAGAGTGCTAAACAGAAGTGAGGTTTGAAGATATAATTGTCTTGTTCCTTATCTCAGAGTCAAGGTTGTAGTAATTGTGCCCATATATATCATTCATACACTTAGTCTCTACCCTCCTTGCTCAGACCCCCACTTGTTAGGAGTTTAGTGTCCCTATTCCTTTCAGGCATTTTTAAGGCACACAGACACCCAGAAAGCTAGTCAGAGTGGAGTGATGATATTCGAAGTAACAAGTTGTCTTCTTATGTAACTTGGAGCTGTTATCTAAAAAGAAAGCACTCTCCAAGTCAGGGAAAAGAAAGTGGCAACACGTGTAATCAGTCTACATTTGATCTGGAAGAAAGGAGGTAGAGAAGGAAACCTGAGCATGGTAGCTGTTGCCACTGTGTTCTAACATGCAAACAGCAGGAGTCACTTAGCCCATAGAGCTTAGTTTCATTTTTTTGAGAACAGCTTCTGGTTGAGTGATGCATATGAAACATGTCATAGCTACACTGTCTTAAGACTGGAGGGCCCTTCCTGGCTGCATTGTGAATGTTCCTGCAGTTTGCTGACCATCGCTGACTTCACTTTCATTAGGGACACTTTTATACCCCGTAGGTTCCAGGAGCTGAGACTGGAGCGGGCAGAGAGGAAAGGCAGCCCCCAGGGAAAGGATGGCAGGCAGAACTGCCATAAGCATGAGCCCTGCGGGTGTGTTTTACTTCATACTCTAAGTGCTTTCTTGAAGACTCAGCTGTAAAGCTGTCTCTAAATCAAACCAAATTTTCCCATTGGTTTACTTTATGAAGACTTATTCCTCTAGGAGAAAGCCATTGGCTCCAAGATTACTTTTAAATGTACAGAATTCTTTTTAAAGTCATACATTAAGGAGAAAAGGCAAAATTTTAAATTATAAATGTATAAAATAATGTAAGTCCCAGAATATTATTTATTTCATAATTTTTCTCCTGTGAAGAGTGTTGAACTGGAATTAAAGCACAACCTCCGAGTGAAAAAAAACATTAATGCGATCTCTCAACGGGTCTGTCCATTGAAAAGAATTCTGTTTTACATAGAAAGATTTCTGTCCTGAGCAACCTTACAAGTATATTTCTTGTGTTTTATGAGCCTAAAATCATAACAATGGTTGTCATCTTTTAAATTGTTTTTCGATTTTGTTTTTTTTTTTTTTTGATTATTAAAGTAATGAGCATTGTAGAAAATCTAGAAAACTGACAAACAACTACCAATAATATTTTTTTATATATTTGTTTACTGTTGTTTTTAATGTAGTTGCACAATACTGTATATGCTGTTTTTTTAAATTTCATTTTGTATATAGTTTTATGTTACTTTTTTTCCCCCTAACATTTAACTTGATATTTTTCTACTGTCATTGGAAATTCCTCATAACACCCATTTTTTAAAATTTTACTTTATTAGTTTCAAGTATACAGTACATTGGTTAGACATAACACCCATTTTTAAAGACATGCAGTTGATTTACCTGAATGTGCTTCAGGATTTCCTGTTTCCTTGGAGTCCTGTTTTGAAGTTTTAAGTTCTCCCCTTTTACTTTTTTGCTGGTGGTGAATATTTTTGGCTATTTTTGAGGGCTGGGTGAGTGGGACTGTCTTATAATGACTTTACTAGATGTGGGGGCAGAATCAGAGCTACACTTTCTGTTACCTACTATCTATCTGACATGGCATGGTCCTCAGTAAACCCACTCCCTTTTCCCACAGTGACCTCTGTGACCTTGCGCTGTTAAAGCCCCTGTGGCAGCTTTTCACTCACATGGAGTACAGCCTGTTTGAGGATGTGACACAGCCTGGCATTCTCCTCCCCCTGCACCGTGCCCTCACCGAGCTCTTCTTCGTCACGGAGAACCGCGCCCAGGTGAGGGCCCTGTCCTGCCTCTCACCCCAGGGTGCTGGGCCAGGGCACAGCACCTCCAGGTGCTTTCATTCCCTCTGCTGCCCAGGGCAGGAGAACAGGTCTCAGATAACAGCTCCATTCTGAGTCCTGGGTGTGTGTGTTTGGGGACTCAGCTGAGCTTCCAGCGTGGCCTACAGTCTGAGACCATCGCCTCCCCAGCCTGGGGAATCCCAGAACAGCACAGAGATTGCTTATTTTGTCAGGCCTGAAACCATAAGGGAAAACTACCTTGGATCAGCCCGTGACAGCAGTGAGTTTCAGAAAATAAAACAAATGGGTTCCTTCTTCTTCCTCTGTTTTTCCTGCCCTCAGCACAATAGGCTCATTGAACATGAGAAATGAAAGGGCCTTTCAAAGTTCTTGAGCTTATCCCCCTCATTTTATACATGAGAAAACTGACCCAAAGAGGGGGATTCCCTGCCCTGTCACTCTGTGGGTAAGTCAGGGCAGAGCCCCTGGAACCAAGCAACTGGCTCCTCCCAGTTCCACTCCTTTCGCAGCTCTCGAGTGAGGTGGTAGCACGAGGTGCCCGGCGGACCAAGCACCTTTTACCCACTCAAGGCTTCTGTGGTCGTGAGGTGGGTGGCCCCTCTGTGGTCTGTTAATGCTGCTCCCATGCTCTCTCCACAGGAGCTCGGCTTGCTGCAGGATTACCTGCTGGCCTTAACCACCGACGACCACCTTCTCCGCTGCGCAGCACAGGTACTCTCTCTCCCCGTGGAGCTAGCTGGCTGCCTTCCTGTGGCAGGCTGTCCCTATCACAGTGGCCAGGAAAAAGAGCCTCTGTGCTTGTGGCATGAGTACAGAATCTACCCAGGGTTTACATAGAGCTCCGTTCCAGTTCAGTCACTTCCTTCTGGAGTCAGAGAGCAGTTGAGCCCCATTTATCAGTGTCATTCATATTAAACTGTGGGGTCAGAAGACACTAGCAAGAATTTGTGGTTTTTCAACCAAAACAACCAATGCCTTAAATTTACAGTTTGGCCGATCTCCGAAGTTTCCACAGTTAGATTTCAGATATTTTTGGATGTAAGTTTCTGCCCTGGTAGGAGAACACTTCTGACAGCTGTTTGGTCTCAGGACCCCTTTAAACTTTTAAATTATGGAGGATCCAAAAAGCTTTTATTTATGTACAATACATATATTGAAATATACCACTGGAAATTAAATTAATTTTAAATTTATAAATTAAAACAAGAAATTTAAACATCAATTCATTTTTAAAAATAACCCATTTTATGCTAATCTGAGTAACATGTTTTCTAAAATTAACTATATTTCTCAAAACAGTAATTACTGAGAAGAGTAGAATTATGTTTCATTTTTGCATATCTCTAATGTCTGCCTTAACAGAAGACAGCTGGAGTCACATGTTTGCTTCTGTATTCAGTTTTTATATTATCACACAGTATCACACATTAACTTCTGGAAAACTCCATGGTATACTCATGAGAATATGAAAGTGAAAAAGGCAAAATAAGGTCTTAGTATTATTGTGAAAATAGTTTTTACTATGCAGAGTCCCTGAAAGGGTCTGGGGAACTCCCCAGTCCCCTGATTCCATTTTGAGAACCTCAGGCTCACAGACTCTTTGAATATCATAGAGCATGTGATCCAACCCCCGCAGTAGACAGATGGGGGCACTGAGGCTCAGAGAAGGGAGAGATTTACCAAGGGCCATACTTGAGTGGGTATCCAGCGGGGACTCCCAGCCAGAGCTCTGCACTCTTTTCCCGCCAGGTTTTCTCAGTGAACCCTTTGTCCTATGAGAAAAGTTTAGATGTCTGCTTAGAAGCTGTAATCCCCCTCCCCCTGCCCCATCAACCACAGAAGAGTTTGTGTGAATTCTCTGGAGACCTGTACGCAGAGTAAAAACTCCTTCCCCTCCTAACAGATGCCTACCAGCACTGCCACCACCCCTGGTTGTATGACACACAACGAAATTTTGAGATTTGACCATTTTGGCACTGAAACTTGACGTATTCCTGTGGGCTCTTCCCTCTTGCTTGTCCCTGTGTTCTGTCTTCTGACCCTCCCCACAGCCCATCCACTTTGCTGGACCAGCGCTCTGCCTCTTCTCCCTGCCTGCCACCTCTTCCTCTCCTGCTAATGAATGAACTAGTGAAGGGTTCTTGATATTGGTGATGACTCTCTCTCCACAGGCTCTGCAGAACATTGCTGCCATCAGCTTGGCCATCAACTACCCAAACAAAGCAACTCGCCTCTGGAATGTTGAGTGTTAGCTCTTGGTGTGGCAAGCATGGAACCAGCTAATCTGTCCACAGGGATTTTAGAGCAGATACCTAAACTCATTCAGGAAAATTCCTGTGGCATTAGTGCCCGGCTCTCCTTGAGCTCTCACTTCTACTCCGATTAGAACGCCAAGCAGCCACATCTCCAAGAACTTCCCATTTTGCAGGCTAGACACCTGCACATAAGGTAGCATGTAAGAATAAGCAGAGCAGTGCAAAATTATTCAGAAAGGGCTGGCAGGAGGCCCTTGAGAAAGCTGTTCAGTGACCAGTCTTCTTCAGAGTCTCTCTGAGGAAGCCGTAGCCCTGGGAAGACCTGGAAGCAGCCTGCTCGGAAAAGGTTCTGTCTCAGTTGAGCTGGAACTGCCTGCACTTGACCTTCAAGTGAAGACAAGTCTGCACAGAGCTGCCTTTCTCAGCAAGGCCTCCAGCAGCAGTGCTGGGCCTGGGAGCTCCTCTCTTGCTTTTGCTTCCTGAGACTGGAAAATCCAACTCAAAACTGGTGAGAACCTACCTGCCACCACCGGGTCCCCAGCATTCAGTATGGAACTGGGTGCCGTGCCAGCTCCCTAGCCACAGCCATCCCAGAGAAACCCTCAGTGAGAACAAGTGCCCTTGGGAACTGCCAACAGGCCACCCGAGTGCATCTGTCTGCTCATGCACTGGCTCCCAGCACATCCGCGTTTTTTTAGTTGTTGTTTTAACATATTTCAGTTTCCACCTCATGTTTTTAGAACAGAACCACACTGACTCCCTTGAGAGGGCCTCAAGGGAATGACCAGTGGAACTGTCATTCAGGAGGACGAAATGGCTTGTGTGAAAGTAGCAGAACTTGAGGATTACTCTAGCTTCTGTACCTAAAAAGACTTGCAGTGTTATCAGAGGAGATCTTATTTTAGAAGTAAAACAAACAAACAAAAAATACACGATGATTTTATTTCTGCTCCATGGTCACGGTAATCCATTGCATTCACCTCTGGGACTCTGCGTGGTTACTTGGCTGTCACTTATCTAGCAATAACTACATTTGTTCTAATGAATGCTGTTTCCATTTTTCTTTTTATGGTTGTAGTCTTGCCCTGAAGTGCTGATTATTATCCTCTTTCCAAAGTCACGCTCTGGAGCGTGAAGCTGGATTGGCACGTGGGCTGTGTGTGTACCAGCCTCAGTGGGACCTGTGGGCATGACGAATGTCTGAGGCCATTTAAGGGCAGGTATCTGGGCCTCAGCATGTTCCACCACAAAGGGCCAAACCCAAGGAAGTCTCATCACAGTCAGGGCCAAGTTGAGTAGGTCAGCACTGCCATGGCCTCTGAAACCCTCTCTGCAGGCTCTGCAGGCATCTGGATTGGGGGGCCCAAGATGGCAGGTCCCAGGAGGATCTTACTGCAAGAGCACCTCTCCCTTCTGGGTCAGGAGGCCAAGCTATAAAGACCTTCTGCAGTCCTAGAATTATATCCTCAGCCAAGTTCCAGCTTCATGTGGAGCCATTGTGGAAGGGAAAATTCAAAGGAGACAGAAACAAATGGGACAGGTCCTGAAACTTGGTGACCTGAAGCCTATTGCCCTGATATCAACAAGGTCCCAGGCCTGGCCCTGGTCTCTCATGGTGTTGGGATATGAGTAGACAGGCGCTGCCAGCTAGGTAGAAACTCCTTTCTCATCATTTGTTCTGCCTGCACCCCCAGAGAAGGCCCCAGGTTCCATAGCACCCAGACCCAAGTAGGATTTGCAGTGAGGAATGGAGCCAGATAACAAGAGGTACCCACCGTGGGTTCAGTCTCACTGATAGACTCCCTAGAAGATAGATGGGGAGATGATGCAACTCACTGCTTAATCTCACTTGAGCCACCCACAGCCCTCCATACCTCGGACTGACTGAGTAAAGCAGGGACACACGGACAGGGCAGGTATCACAGCCCACTTGGTGGTTGCCGCCAGCTGTATTCCCCATCCTCCCATCAGGAAGATAAATTGTAAATAAATACTTGACTCCTTATAGCTTCTTTCTATACCCCACTCTTCCTATTCTGGTCTCTCTGTACTTCAGTTTTCATAAAACAAGCCTAAGTTTTCCCTTCGCACACAACTGCTGCTCCCTCCTGTCAGGGCCCTGCCTGGCTTGGCATGCCTGCATCCCACCCTGCCTCTGCTTCTAGCCACTGGGTGGCGCTGCCGAGTCAGGCCCTGCTCCCCTGGCCCTAGAGAGGCTGGCGGCTCCCTCAACTCCTGGTCCACAACAGGAACCAGCAGTATCTGAAAGAACAGATTTCCATTAAGACGAACATCCCTTTGATCCTTCTTAGGAGGCAGGACTGCCTGGAATGAGATAAAAACGGCAGGAATAAAGGTGTTGTGGAAACATGTGCCTAATCTATAAAGAAATTCTGTTCCAAATCATATATATTGTACAAACAGACACTGTTCCTAATGAGAGGAGTGACTTATTTTCATCATCGTTTTTAATTTGTTTTCTTACGGGTTTACGATTTTGAATTTTTCCTATTTGGTTGGAAGAAAGAATTTTGATTATATCAGCTGAGTTCAGCCTGTAAAAAGGATGTTAAATTGTGGGTAAAATATGCAAATGAAGAGAAATATATTGTACAAATTCTATATAAAAAAGTAAAATTGTGTGTGGGCTTTTTTCCCCCTCCTTCTCTGTCTATCTTCTGAAGATTATACTTGGAGTTTCTACCCAGTCCAATCTGATGGGCTTTCTAGAATCTCAAGGCCTCATGAAGATTGCAAGGAATTAGGAAGGTTCTTAACTGCAGGCTACCCCTCTACTACACTTTACCCAGCCTAGACTAAAGCCTTGCAGGAGGTGCACCCTCCCCTTGGGCATTCTGAGGGTTTCTGTTCTCCCCTGCTTCCTGGGCCTTCAGAAAGCTCACCTTGGCCTGTCTCTTCTGCACAGCTACTCAGAGGTTTGCACACACACATGCCTCTCTCCCAGCCAATTCCCCCAACCCCATCCCGTCCATCCTTTACCTCTTATAGCACACAGGACACTGAGTTCAGCCAGCCAAGAGGAAGAAGGCGGGGTTCTAATCCTCGGGCCTGCTGCTCTTTCAGGCACTGATCTCCTTGCCTGCCTCTGGCCCTGCTTCTCACTAAACACAGGACTGACATCCACCTGCCCTTTGGTTTTGAGCTTCTTCCTCGCTCACATCTCTGGTTGACCATTTCTTGCTCTGCCCCCTTCTCAGCCACATTCCCAGTGCTAAGGGCTATCTCTTGGGAATTAGAGAAGAGAGACTTTTTGGTGGGAGGCTGGTCTTAACAACCTTCGAAGTCCATTTGCCCCAGCCTAACAACATGACTAACACATCCTCCTAAAACCCCCAAACTTTCTTCTGAGGAATCTGGGAGGCAGGATGGGGGCAGGACCCAGCCTCATTCCTCACCATCCCAAGGCCTATACAGCCAAGTCTCCCTCTAGGACCTGGTAGTAACATTCTTGCCCTCTCCTGCCTCACCATGTCCCCTGAGTACACTGGGCCTTTACTCTGAAAAGCCAGTCTGGAGAACCAGGCTGTTTGCTCTCTCTGATCCCCACGCTGCTGATATGACTGACCGTCTTTGCTTGGCTAGAAGCAGGAGCAGAGGTGCTGAATGTTACCTGCTGAGAATGACAATAGAGTAAACAATAGAAAATTAAAGCGTTCAAAGGCAATGTGAACTGGAGCTTTTTAGAACAGAAGGGAGACAGTTTAACCAGCAGAGCTTCCTCATTTGAGAAGAACCGGAAGCTGTAAGAGGTCAGTTTGGAATCACACAGAAACTGGTGGCAGAGCTGGACTAGCTCAGTTCTGATGTCTAGTGCCAAAGCTGTCACCACTACATGTACATGCCCATTCGCTCAACAAATTCACTCAACAAATCAGCATTATAGGTGTTGGGGCTTGGATACCCAGGCTCTCAGATTGGGGCCAAATCTAAACATGGGCGCTCTATGCCTGCGGCGGACCCTGTGTCTTACCTAATTGCCTTTTCCTACCCACTCCTTCGCTGCTAACAGATCCAGTTTTTTTGCAGGTGGTGACAGGAGGTACTTTAATCTCAAGAAAGATAGGAGCTAATACTAACTCATGAGAAAGGTTGTGATTGGTTTAAATCCCTTGGTAATAATCTCATTTCTATTGAATCCTCACTTCCGCAGCCCCTTCTGCAGTTGGGGGGTGGGGGTGGTGTGGTGTGGGGTGTGTGTGTGTGTGTGTCCCAGTTCTGACTAAAGAGAAGCTGAAGCCTGCGGGGAGGCTTTGGGAAAGGGATTTAGCCCTGGCCCCTATTGTTCCCTTTGAGTGTGGCGAGAGAGAGCGTGATGCTTGGCACTCCCACAGCAATTTTGCATCCATTTTGAGAAAACATGAGGCTGTTGGAGCAGAAGGAAAATAGTGTGACTCTTTAATTACATTATTTGAGCATTGAATGAACCCTGGAACTGCCAACCTCCAGGCGTGTGTGTGTGTGTGTGTGTGTGTGTGTGTGTGTGTGTGAGTGTGTGTGAGAGAGAGAGGGGGGGGGTGGGGGGAGGTGTTTCTTACAACTGAAAGCATTTCTGATATGAATGTATGCAACAATTTGGCTCCAATAGGTTGAAAAATGTTCTAGTTCTCTTTCCCATTGCATAGGTGTGAACATTATGTGAAAAATAAATATGTAAAAATTCCAGAAATAAAAAAGCCTCTGACAGTGTGCAGTCAAGCCACAGATGGCATTAAGCTGCAGCCACTACCAAGTTATTCTCCTTTCTAGGGATTCTTGTGTACAAAGCTTTGCTCATGCCCAGCGAGATGACAGACTAACTTTGGGGGCACTGCCCCAGATTCACTGGGACTTCCTCAGTTGCAAGTTAAACCCACTCCAAACCAACTTAATTTTTAAAGAGAATTTATTGACTTACAAAACTGAAAAGTCCAAGAGTTGCATCTGGCTCCAGGCAAAAATGAATTCCAGGGGCTCATGTCAGGTTAGTCTGCCTCTCTCCATCTACCATGCCAACTCTTTCCCCCTCACTCCCCTGCTCTGCTTCCCTCTTCGGCTTTCACAAAGGTGAAGATGAAGGTGAAGAACCAGGTGATGGTTCTCTTCAACCTGACTGCTGACCACCTCTGATTCCCCAGTGGAGACAGCCTCTCACTGTCTCTTTATGTAAGCCTTCCCTAAGTTGTTAATTGATGTTTTCTAGCCATGATTTAACTAAATGTTTTAAAAGCTACTTGGGAGACCCATGAGTTTGCAGGTTGTCATCCCAGAACTGCTAAGCAACACAATATCCATGACAACTGGCAGAAGATGTACCTGGGAGATCCCCATGCACCCCCATGACTTGCATCAACACATCTGCTCAAACACTCAACTACCCTGCCAGACAAAGTGCCCAGAATGTGGCAGGCAGCTTAGCCATTAGTGTAGAATTTTATCGCAGAAGTGGAGAGAAACATCCAAAAATTGCTAATTTAAAAAGAAAAAGTTTAAATGGAAAAGAATGAGCACAAGTCTATCAAGCAGACACAAACAGAAAATCAGGGTCATTTAATATTTGGCAGTATAATTCAAGACAAAAAAAATTAAACGGGACCAAAAGTTGTTTATATTTGCTATGAATAAAGAGGGTAATTTGCAATTTAAAAAAATCACACTTTCTGCACTAAATCTTACAAGAAGTTACATAAAGCAAAAATTGCTAGAAATATGTGGAGAATTGGGCAAACACAATAGTAGCGGGAAGTAACATCTTGCTCAGTTACTAGCAGTTTATTTGAAAAAATGAACAGCAGACCATTCACAACAAAGCTCCCCTTCTCAGACTTGCTATGGGGGAAGAATTTCCTGCGAAGAGGGGCAGTTGACCCTCTCAGGCTTGCCTCTTGTCCCTGGGGTCCCCTTCTTGTTGGGGATACCTCAGGGGTCCCTGGGGCCTGTTATTCTAGTCTGCAGGTCCTATGCTCCCTTTGCCCTTTAGGCTGAGTATAGACAGACCTTTTTCTTACTCTCCATAACACAGCCAGGTTGGGCTGGAAAGCTTATCAAGGCTTGTCAGATGATCAAGGCAGAACAGGCAGGAGTCACAGCACAGCCAAATCTATTACAGGTGACTGGCTAGCTCTTATCATCGGTCCAGAGACTCCCCACTAGGAGGAGTTACCCTCCAGCACAGGTGTGCCCTTCAGGTTTCAGAAGGGGAAAGAATTGCCTTACCCTCTGAAGCACCTCATACCAGCCTCTGTCCCAAGTCCTTACTTTCTCTGAGGTTCAGTTCTTCTCAGACTATTGGGCAGTGGGAATGTCCAGTTCCTACAGGAATACTCTCCATCCAAGTTTACTTCATAGCACCAACAGGCTGGCTAAACCACAACACAATCACTCACCATCCATCTGTATGAGAGAGTCTTACAGCAGTTAGTAATACTGATCTGTAAAGTGTGGGGCATGTAGTATCCTTGCTTATGTGTATCTATGCATACTTTGTACCCATAGAGAAGGCCTTCCTTTTTAGTGCCCATAGAAGAGACCTAAAAATGGATACTATTTCATGTCATTGTATTAGATATGCTAATACAATGCATCACTTCCCATAGAATCTTTTTAAGGGAACCTGACCCCACTCCTAGCCCAGCTGGAGGGGTGAACAAGTAACCATCCCTTATGGCCACACAGGTGATTGGACCAGGACTGAACACCTGACCCAAGCTATGGCAATCAGATTCTTTTAGAAATTTGGATTTTAGGACACTAAGACTGTGTTGAACCCTGGATCTAAGGAATTGTGTAAAGTTGAGACTCGTGGTCATATTGAGCCATGTTCAAGCAAAGGAAGCTAAATCTATAGGGTAGATATTGGAGTAGATGAGAAGAGAGAGGTGCAATAAACAATAACAGGCCTAGAGTAGCTTTCTGGTACTTTCTTTTTCCTTTGAAGTCCAGCTACTGTTCCTGTACTTCATTTCTATGAGAGTCTCCCTTTTTACTTGAGTTTTTAATAAATATTTTTAAAGCAGAAATTCAGTAATGGAAATATTCTGAAATTAGATAGTGGACATAGTTGTACAATATGGTGAATATGATAAAAACTACTGAATCGTATTTTAAATGGTGAATTTTATGTTATATGAATTATATCTCAATGACAAATTTAAAGCACAGTTATATGCTATAAAATCAGATGTTATCAACATAAGGTTTAAAAATCTAACCAGAACAAGGAAAGGGAAGGAAAGAAAAGGGAAGGGAAAGGAACTATTCTGGATCATTCTTTAGTGAAAAAAGAGAATCCAAACTACAATTACACACTACTTTGAAATTAATGACAGTAAAATATATATATGTATATATAAATTATATGTGTGGTGGGAGTAGTAAAATCATAACTGTAAGTGCATATTTTATTAATGCAAAGAAAGCAAAATTAAATAAACTAAAATTTTATGTCAAGAAGTTAGAAATTAGAAAGTAAAATAAACATAGGCAAGATAACAGAAAGGAATAAATGAAGATTAAAAAATAAAATAACAAGTTAGAAGAAAAAGTGGATGAATGTGGATCCTAGACACGTCAGTCACAATGTCAGCAGGTTCACCATCACTCCCATAAATAGCCACCCTGTCCTTGACTCTCTGCTGAGGCAGCTGGCCCTGGACTGCTCCTTAAATAAGAGAAGCCTCTTATAAGAACTTGAGTGAGGCCCTGACCAAGGGAGGCCATGGATAGTTAGACATGAAGATTTCTGCCCAACAGGGACAGTGGCAATTGGTGTGATGGCAAAGAGAGGAACCATAAAAGATGGACAACTCTGACTATACAAAAATTAGAACAATTGCAAAGGGAAGGAAAACTTGTAAATATGTTGGATTATATTTGAAAAACAGTATAATAAGTTTTGAGTCCTACTTCTCACTTTATACAAATATAAATTCCAGAGAAAGAAATACAACTGGCAATAACACATGAAAATATGCAATCTCATTCAAAATTGAAATATAAATCAGCATAATTGATTTATCCATGTGATTGGCAAAAACTAGAAAACTCTATTATACTCAGATCTTCTCTTACACATTGTTGATGGGTGTGCAGATTGGTCCAACCTTTCTGGAGGACAATTTGGCAGGATCTATCCAAATGTTGAATGCATTTACCCTAACATGGCATTTTCACAAATAAGAATTTATCCTGTAGAAATTTTAGGACATGCACAAATATGTATCACAATGTGCACTGCTGCTTGTTTGTAAGAGCAAAAAACAAAAAGACCGAAGTATCCATTAGTGGAGGATCAGATAAATAAGCTGTAGAGAGTCCTTCTGGCATGACAACATGAAGGGCTCCACAGACCTACTTCCTAATGAAACTGGTAAAATTATTTAAAAACCAAACAAACAACCATTTAAAGTCTCTGGACATAGTCCTAAGGACATGCAGCAAATGAAGAAACATTTATTTGGGAAAATCTACTAAAATATGGTAAGAACAGTGAGAGAGAATATCTATAAATAGAATTTATTTTAAAAGAACCAAGCATAAATTCTGGAGTTGATAAGTACAATAGCTGAAATGCAAAGTTTCATTTTTCACTGGGGGCTCAACAGTAGATTTGAAATGAATTAGCGTACTTGAAGGTAGATTGATAGAGATTATGTAATTTGAGATTCAGAGAGAAGAAAGAATAAAGGAAAATAAACAGAGCCTCAGAGAAATGTAGGAAACTATAAAGTGCACCTGTATATGTAAAATGGGAGTACTAGAAGGAGAGGAGGGATAGAAAGAAGAAGAAAAATATTTAAAGAAATAATGGCTGAGAATTTCTCAAGTTTGGTTGAAAAAAATCTACACCTCCAGGAACCTCAATAAAGTCCAAGTAGTAAGACCATAAAGAGATCCACAACAGACACATAACAACAACAACAACAACAACAACAACAACAACAACAACAACAAAAAGCTGAAAGTCAAGGAGAGAATCTTAAAAGCAACAAGAGAAAGATTATGAATGACCTACAAGGGGATTCCAATAAGATTAATAGCTGAAAGCAAGTGACCCCAGACAGTAATTTGAATCCATATAAAAAGACAAAGAACACTGGTGTAGGTAATTATGTAATTATAAAAGACAATATAAATAAATATTTTTCTCCTTAACTGATTTTAAAAATCAATTGTATAAAACAATATGTAATAATGCATTGTTGGGTCTATTACATATAGAAATGTAATATATTTGCCAGTAACAGGAAAAGGAGATGAGTGGGGGCAAAGCTGTATTGAACTAAGGAAATGACTCCAGATGGTAACTCAAATCTACAGGCACAAATGAATAGAACCAGAAATTATAAATAAAAGATGAATATAACAAAAGCTATAAAGATATACTTGCTTTCCACCTTTTTCTCAGCATCCTTAAAAGTTAAAAAAATGTAAAATAATAATTATAACAATCTGTTGTTGGGTTTGTAATATTTGTAGATGCAATATGTAAAACAACAATGCAACAAGGAGGGGAAAGGAGTATAGCTATTAAGGAGTAATGTTTCTATATCTCACTGGCATTAGCTAATATAATCTGAAACTGATTCTAAGCTAAGATATATGTGGTAAGCTAAGCCATAGAACAACTAAGGAAATATTGCAAAAAAATATAGTGAAAATACCATTAAAGAAATTGAAATACTACATTAGAAAATATTCACTTAATGCAAGAGGAGATATAGAAGCAAAGAAGACATGAAAAATATGGAAAACAAAAAGCAAATTAGCAGACACAAATCCAACTAAAGCAATAATAACTTTAAATGTGAATGGATTGAATAATGCAATCAAAAGAGAAATTATCAGACTGTATAAAAAACAAGATCCAACTTTATGCTGTCTATAGGAGAAAACTTTAGATTTAAAAATATAAATAAGTTTAAAATAAATGGATTGAGAAAGATAAAGAGATAGCAACCACAAGAAAGCTGGAGTGACTATACGAAGACAAAATGGACTTTAAAGCAAAAAAAAAAAAAAAAAAAAAAATTCTACTAGAGCTATAGAGGGACATTTTATAATGATGACAGTGCCAACCCACCAGGAAGATATAACAATTTTAAACATATATGCACCTAATTACAGAAAACCAAAATACATAAAGCAAAACCCAACAGAAATGAAGGGAGAAATAGACAATTCAACAATAACAGTCAGACAGTGTAAGACTACATTTTCAATAATAGAAAAATGAGGCAGGAGATCAGTAAGGAAAATAAAGACTTGAATAACATTATAAATCAACTTGACCTAACAGACATCTATAAAGCACTTCACCCAATGACAACAGAATATACATTTTCTGAAGCGCACAATATTCTCCATTACAGGTTATATGCTAGGCCATAAAACAAACTTCAATAAATTTAAAAGGATATAAATAATACAAAATATGTTCTCAAATCATAGTGAAATGAAATTAGAAATCAATTGTTTTTCTGTTGAGAGAAATTTGGGAAATTCACAAATATATGGAAATTAAGCAATATACTCCTAAACAGCCGATGGATCAAACAGGAAACCAAAAGAAAAATTAGAAATTTGCATAAATAAAAATAAAATGCAAAATACCAAAGAGCAGGTAAAGCGGTGTTTAGAGAGAATTTTATAACTCAATGCTATAAAATGACTCAATAATCTAACCTTCCACTTTAAGACATTGATAAGAGCAAATTAAGCCTAAAGGATGAAGAACAAAGATTAGAGTAGAAATAAATGAAATAGAGAATAGAAAAACAGAAAATTAATGAAACTAAGTGATGGTTCTTTGAAAAGATCAACAAAATTGACCAACCTTTAGCTGGGTTGACCAGGAAAATAAAAAAGAAGATTCGAATTACTAGAATCAGAAATGAAAGAAGGAAAATTACTACCAACATTACAGAAATAAAAAGAACTATAAAGGAATACTATAAACAATTGTATCCCAATAAATTAGGTAACAGATAAAATGAACAAATTTCTATAACAATAAAAACTACCAAAACTGCCTCAAGAAGAAATAGAAAATCTATAACAAGAGATTAAATTGGTAATCAAAGCACTACTCACAAAGAAAAGCTTAGGACATGATGGCTCCACTGAGGAATTCTACCAAAATTTAGAGAAGAATTAAAACCAATTCTTCACAAACTCTTTCAAAAATAGAAGTGGAGGGAACACTTCCCAACTCATTCTATGAGACCAATATTACTTTGACTCCAAAACCAGTGAAGACATCTCAAGAAAACTACAATCCAATAATTTATGAATATGGATACAGAAATCCTAAACAAAATACTAGCAAACCAAATCGACATCGTAGAAAAATACTTGTACACCATGACCAAGTAGAATTTATCGAAGGAGTGCAAAGTTGGTTTAACATCTGAAAATCAATTAATGTAATACACCGTATCAATAGAATAAAAAATAAAAGTCACAGAAAAAGTATTTGACAAGATCCAACACTCTTTCGTTATAAAAACAATAAATGAGGAATAGAAGAGAACATCCTCAACTTGGTAAAGAGCATCTATGAAAAACCCACTGACACCATATTTACTAGTGAAAGACAGGAACAGCACAAGCTTGTTCACTCTCACCCCTGATACTCAACACTGGTGGTTCTAGTCAGGGCAATTAGGCAAGAAAAAGAAATAAAAGTCATTCAGATTGGAAAAGAAGAAGTAAAACCTTATTTGTAGATGACATGGTCTTGTATATGGAAAATCTGAAACAATCCACCAAAAAAACTACTAGAACTAATAAATGAATTTGGCAAGGTTGCAGGATACAAGATCAATATATAAAAATCAGTTGTAGTTCTATACACATGCAACAAACAACCTGAAAATGAAATTAAAAAACAATTTCAATAACAATAGTATCAAAAAGAATGAAATACCTAAAAGTGAATTTTAAAAAAGGAGAGCAAAATTTATTGCATGAAAATCACAAAATATTGTTCAAAGAACTTAAAGAAGACCTAGATAAATAGAAAGAAAAATCTCATGTTTATAATCAGAAGGTTCATTGCTGTTAAGATAGCAATACTCCCCAAGCAGATCTTTAGTTTCAGTACAATCTCTGTTAGATTCCAATCTTACTTCTTTGAAGAATTGGCAAATTGATCCTAAAATTCATATGGAGTTACAAGGGATCCTGAATAGCCAAAATAATGTTGAGAAAGAACAACACTGGAGAATTCGCACCCTTAATTTCAAAAGTTACTACAAAGCAACAGAATTTCAAGACAGTATGATACTGGCATAAAGACAGACAGAGATCAATGATAAACTGGAAAAACAGCTACAACATATACAACAAAGGGTTGTTTTCCATCATCTACAAGGAACCCTTACAAATCAATAAGATAAAGATCAACCCACCAACAGAAAAATAGGCAAGTGCCAGAAACTGACAATTCCCAAAACAAAAAATACAAATGACCAATAAGCAAATGATAAATGTTCACCTGCACAGGTAATCAAAGAAATGCAAAAAAAAAAAAAAAAAAAAAAAAAAAAAAATGCAAATTCACCCACCAGATTGGCAAGGATTAAAAAAATGGGTAAAGCTGCACGCAGGTGGATGTGGATCACCAGGCACCGCTGTGCTGGCAAAGAGTGAGCCTGAGTCTCCTAGTCCCCTGTCCTCAGTAGCCTCAGGAGCGTGGTCAGAGCTTTAATGGAGCGAGCCCTTTGCACCAGCTACTCTCCTTCTAGAAATTTGTCTGTGGAATAATTGCCAATGTGCTAAGATGTGTCTTTTATGGCACCGGAGACCTTAAAAATGTTAGAGAACTTATTAAATAAGATTAAATACTATGCAGGTATTTTAAATAATAAATAGTATATGTATGACATGTAAAATGTTCACAACATATTATTAAATGAATTAAAAAGTTATAAATAATGTCGATAGTCCCATTTATGTAAGAAAAAATATTTTTTACCTATATAGAAAAGTCTGACAAAATTTGCAATAAAATATTAACATTAATCATCACTGATGGCAAAATTATGGGAAATTTTACCATGTTTTGCTTATCTGTATTTTGAAATTTTTTCTACAATAAATGTGTAGTATTTATATAATAAAAAGTAAAGTTTTTTTTAAATGTTCTATTGTGAGAGTTTGCTTTTTCAAGTTTTGTTTTTAAATTTGTCACAGGGTTTGGCTTTCTGGGCTCCAGGCTGGAATATGCAGTGGGTTTCCTGCTTGGGGAATTGTGTTTTTCCAGGTTGCCTGAGAGGCACTGGGAGCTTGGAACAAACAGGAGTTGCCCTTTTCTCACAGAGCCCTGACCCTGGGCAGCCCCTGGGCCTGTGTCACCACATTGCCCTGGACAGTGAGCCCCACACACCAGCCCTGCTGGTCTGGTCAGCCTCACATCCCACTCTCCACTGAACTAAGCATCTAGGCCTATGTATTTCTTTCTACCTATATTTATGTGAGTATTGCAACCTGAGCCTCTGTTCTTGCCATTTTCTCTCCTCTCATTGGAATTTTTCTCTTCCTGTGGCTCACCCAGCAATAGTAGGCATATGACCCAGGCCTGGCCAATCAGAGACTTCCATTCCCTTGTTACAGTGATTGGTGCAGGGTTGGGCATGTGACCTAAGTCATTCCAACGAAACTGTCCCAGGGCTTTTGCAGTAACTATGAAGAAAGTGACGTTTTCTCCCTACTGAGGTTGCTGGGAGAAGGTAACATCAGCCGGGAGCTGCTGGAGCTTCTGCAGCCTCATCAAGAGCCTGTCTAAGAATAAAGTCCAGTGATGTTTTGTCTCCTGGTACAGCCAACCTGAGGCCACCTACCTTGGACTTTTCAGTCACATAAGCCAAGAGTTTCCTATTTTTGCACAACCACTCTGAGATGGGTTTCTGTCACTTGCAACCAAAAGAGACCTAACTAATTCCACGAGCCAGGAGCCAGGTGCTGTGCTAGGCCCAGAGACGCGGTGGTGATGAAGCCGGCTGTGTCTCCTTCTCAGAGTCCACAGCCCAGTAAAGACCAGCCTTCCTTCTGGTAGCTGGCCTTGCCTGTGGTCTCCCCACCAGCCCACCCCACAAGCCAGCCCTCTGGGTCCTTCTGGCCATAAAGTCCTGCAGGTTTTGGAAAC
The DNA here is from genome assembly GCA_028627145.1 of Eidolon dupreanum. Lineage (NCBI taxonomy): Eukaryota > Metazoa > Chordata > Mammalia > Chiroptera > Pteropodidae > Eidolon > Eidolon dupreanum. Next base: position 71,916,065 of record CM053506.1, read on the forward strand.
TTTCTCATGCAAATCTCTCACTGACAGAAGAGCAAGAAGTTGATTGAACTCACATTCCCACAAATGCTTGACTTCAGTTTCCAAATTCTTAATATCTCCCATGGTAGCTTAAACTTTGTATAAATTTTGCATTCTCTACCATTATGTCTTAACATTAAAAGAATGTTCTCTCCAAAAATTTTTGAGTAAGAGTAAGATATACTCTTTATCTTGTGACTTTTGGGCACTAGACCCTTATTAGACATACGACTTGCAATTTTTTTCCCAATGCTGTAATTTGTTCTTTTACTCTCTTAATAGTTTCTTTGATGCAGAAAAGTTTTCAATTTTGGTGAAGTCCAATTTATTTTTTTCTTTCATTGCTTCTGTTTTTAGTGTCATAATGAAGAAACTGTTGTCAAATTCAAAGTTATGAAAATTTACCCGTTTTCTTCTAAGAATTTTATAGTATTAGTTCTTTGATTGATTTAGAGTTATTTTTTTGTATATGCTATGACGTAAGGGTTCAACTTCATTCCTTTGCATGTGGATATCCAGTTGTCCCAGACATACTGACCTTGGGGTGGGCGTCTCTCAACTCCCCTGAGAACCTTGAAGAGAGGGCACACTCACACCATTTTAGGACAGATCTATTAAATGCCAGCCCCGATTCATGCCAGGATGCGGAAGGACAGACTAGGAGAAAGGAATATCATGAGTAAGACAGGACAAGAAGACAGAGCAAGGGAAATGAGAGGGGAAATAAGCTGGGGTGGTAGGAGGGCACCGAAATGAAGAAACCAGGTTAGGCAGGCTGGCTGGGGGAGAGGGGAAGCCCACCAACTGACCGATGGGGGAAGGGTAAGCTAAGCCAAGCGCCAGAGTCTGGGGTTGGGGGGAGGCTGAGAGAGGACACAGGAGGAGCTCTGGAGCCTAGGGCTCCTCACCCACCCAGCCTGGACAGCCCTGGGGATAAGGATCCTCAGAGGGTAACAGAGGCTTTGAGTACCTGGTCGACTGTCCTCGTCTCCTGAAAAAAAATTAGTCCCACCCCTCACCTCAAAAAAATGTCAGTGTTTTCAGGCAACATAGTGCAGTATTCAGGCTCATCAATCCAGGGACCCAACTGTTAGGGTTCAGCTCCTGGACCTACCACAAAAGTGTGTAATCTTGGGCAAGTCACTTAACCTCTCTGAGCCTCTGAGCCTCTGAACCCCTGGATAAACTGTCAAAGGATGAAAACTTCAGGGGGAATAAAGTGAGTCAAGTCATGCAAAGTGCTTAGACAATACCCAGCACATATTGCATGCCAAGTAGCAGTTTGTGTATTGTCCTAAGAAAATCAAGGAGCAGGTACCCAAGATGTTTAATGACACTTATTTCCTAATATTTCCATTCTTAGACCTTTTACAGTGCTGGTATGTACACTTATGAGCACAAAACCCAGTGAAGCTTAGGATTTGTGTCTTGGTGTTTTAACCCAGGCCTGCTACAGGCTGGGGACAGGAGGCCAGGGCAAAGGCCACGCTATCGGTTTGACCTGAGAGTGGCCAAGCTGTGCTTGGCTTGGAGCCATGTGCGACAGGAAGCATTCGCTGCAGGGACTCCCCAACCCTTTGCCTCTCTGGCTGACTCTCTGGGAGGAGCCAAGGCAGACCCTTCTCGCCAGTGGGTGTGTGAAGCCTCACTGCTACCCCCAGGCTGGCATGTGACCCATTTTACAGCCCTGGAGTCATTTCTAAGGGGAGGTGACTTACTCAGCATTTCCCGCGTGTTTCTGAGGATGGAGCCCATTCTGACCTGGGCTGTCTGCACCCTCACAGGAGGCTGAGTCTTGGTCCAGTGACCATAAGAGTCTGAGATGGCTGGTGTCAGCCTCTGCACCCCCCGACCCCCCCTCCCCGCCGCCGCCCCGGCTGCAGTCATATCCGCCGTTTGGCCACGGGCGTGGGCTCCGCAGCACCTCCTTGGAGGGAAGCTGGCATTGTGTTCTCAATGGTTGGTTGTGGAAAAATCACACACACAGAGCTGAGTAAACAGAGAACCGGGGGATGCAGCCATGGGAACTGCTGGGTGGAGGTGGCAGTGGAGGCCAGGGGAGGGAGGCTGTGGCTTGGCCCAGACTCACTTTGGAGCCAGTAATCTGCCAAGACAGATCCAGAGGACCTATTGGGTGGCCTGAAGAGATGTGATGCTCAAAGAGTTCCCCGAGGTCACCCAGCGAGCCCGGGTCAGGGCCGAGGGCAGCACTCTGGCCTCTCAGCTCTTGCTGCTATGCTCCCTGCTCTCCCAGCCAGAGATGCCTGCAGAGAAACAGCAGGTATTTCTTTTCGAACTAAAAGGAGGTTTGGGGATGGTCCTAATCCTTCATCTTCCAGACCCGGGCCTTGACTGATGCCCAGAGCAAGGAGACAGCAATACCCAGGTGGAAGGGAGTGTAGTTCCAAGGACTGCTTTGTGCTGTTTAGTTAAAGCTCTTCACAACGTCCAGGATGATGATGTTAGTACCTGGAAGACATCGGCACACAGAATATATGAGCACATGGGCAGTGTTAGCACGTGGGAGGTAGTCACACTCAGAAGGTGTTAAAATCAGAGAGATTTGGTGGGATGGATAAAACTTATGACACACTACCTGTCCTCCTTTACTAACGGCCTAGTGAAGGGGCACCTTTAAGTGGATGATGATTCGCTCTGAGATTAGAACTGGGGAGAGAGGCAAGCTGTGGCTTTCCTAACTGTGCTTCCTTGCATGAGGTGTAGCCACATGTCTCTGGAAGCAGCTGGAGCCTGAACCCTCCCAGAGCTTGGGGATGAGGTCGGTTTGGTCTCGGGAAGCTACCACTTCCTGTTTCTAAGAATAAGGATCTTGAAGGAAAAACATTTCCCTCAAGAGTCTTCCAGCCTCCCAGGAGGGAGATTTGCTCAAGGTCATGGGCCCTCACCTAGCCCTGTGTCATCCCATGAGGCATCGTCCAGGGTGCTCCTCACTCAGCACCCACCCTGTGCCCTTGTGCCTCTTCCCTGAGGTGGTCTGCACTGCTGAGGCTCCTTGGGGCCTTGGAGCCTTCTCCCCTCCTCTCCAGGACTGTCACAGCAGTTCATACAGAGCTGAGCCCCTCTTAGTGCCCCTGAGAGGAGGTCCCCAACCTGGCATGTGTCCCACAGTCGTGGTGGCCTCTGTGTGCCTGCTTGCTCAGCCTCCTTCCTCCAACTTCAGCACCTCGACTGCCCTTTGGGGAACCACCCCGACCTCAGCTTCTGTGTTGACCTCTACCCCCTTCCTGCACCTCCCACCTTCAGAGTGCATGACTCCATATAGCCAACTGGAGCATTATAAAGATTTGTTCAGGAATGAGCACAAGACCCATGTCTTGTGGGAGCCCAATATGAGACTCAAATCAGGGGCTTTTGATGAAATTGTTGGCAAAGAGAATCTCCTTCCTCTGGGGTGAACATGTAAGTGGGATGTTAGATAGAGTGCTGGCAGCCATTTTATCACCACGAGGAGAGACTCCTCTTGAAAACAGAGCCATCACAAAGGAAACAGCCCAGAGGTGGAGAGAAATAAATTCCTAAAGACATAATTTGAAAACCCTTTATTTAGCCATTTCTGAAGCCATCTCGTCCTCTGGACTTTTCAATGAGATGAGTCAACAATTTTCCTTTTGTGCTTTAGTTCATTTAAATTGGGTTTCTGTCCCTTGTAATTGAAAGAGACCTGGTTCATCCACCACATCTAGCTCAGACTCTCTGCTGGACCCATGGAACTTCCTGGATGTCCCTTTCCTTTTCTCTGGAAGATCCCAGGAATGTGGCTGGCTTCTTGCCGGCCTCCATCACTCACTAAGACTAAGGGTCTGAGGGGACAAAGGAGGCCGGGCCAGAGCGTTGAAAGCAAAGCAGGAGAGGTGCTGTTGGACAAGGGTTGGTGGAAGTGTGGGGGCAGGGCATGAGGAGGACCAAGGTGCAGCTGGGGAGGTTTTGTGAGGCCCTGAAGAGAGTGAGACCATCCTGTTCATCCCTCATTGTGCTGATGAAGTGACTGAGGCTGGAGGGGCAGGGACTGCCCCAGACCCAGCAGCTGACCAGGGCTCAGTCTTCTTAGGGATTATAGGGGAGCAAGTGGGGCTCTGCCTCCCTCCCCATCCCTACCCTCACCCCCTTCCCACCTCCATACCCAATGCCAACTCTGTGGACGGTTTCCTTTGAGCCAAAGTTTCTGCCTAAAGCAGTGTGAAAACACCACAGGCTTGGAAGGAGGGAGAGAGCCTTAGAGACCACCTGATCCCACCTATACATCCCCATTCCCCAGCCGCTGTGAAAAAGGGGAAACTGAGGTCCAGAGAGGGACTGGATTCTGCCAGAATTTGCAGAGCTGGTGTGGTCCCAATGCAGCTTGGAGTGAGGACCCTCTGGCTTCCAGGCCTGGAGGGAAGGGTGAGAAGCGGGGGATGTGAGGGTGAGGGCCTGAGGGCAGGCCACGGCCAGCCATCTAATCACAGGTCCGGGTATCTGTCTCTGGCTTGGGCAGGGGTCTGAACATCTTGTAATAAGTGCTCCGAGTTCCCTTGGAGAAGAAGATGCCTCAAAAAAGAAGGCAGACCCAAAAAAGGCAGGACTTGCCAAAGCTCACACAGCAAATGGGAAGATGGGCCAAGACTACAGCTGGTGGCCCTGCAGCTATGGCTGAGGAAGCCCCAGCAACACAATCAAGGTGATGGTTGGCATGGGGCCTTCCCGGCCCCTTCCCTTCTTCCACAACTCCTGCTCTCCTTCTGTTCCCCCAGGTCCCCAGGGAGGGACCTCTTCTGTGGAGGGGGCATTGCATTCTGAAGAAGGAAACCAAAGTAAGGGCTCTAATGTGGATTCACAGACATTAGCATATTGCATACCTGTCAGCTTAGGGCAAGGGCACTCCTGCTCCTGATTAAGGCCACCGCTAGAATTTGCACCTAGGCCCATGGGCAGGGCTGGCAGAACAAGGTCCATGGTGTCCAGGGCTTGGCACTTTACAGTCCAACCATCAGGGTTCCATGGTGTGAATTTACTGAGATTTGGGTTGGGCCTGGGTCAGAGGAAAAGGTCCAGAGCTCAGGGGGCCAAAGGAAAACACATGCATACAGAATGAAACTGGAGCTGAAAATTGTTCAGCGTCTTCCTGGAAAGGTGGGTGATGGTAGGGGTTTGGGGGAAGAGGCTGGAGAGGTTATATTTTCTCAGGGTAGGAAGATCAGATCAAAGCGCATAGGCCACGCTGCTCGGGGTTAGAGGGCTTTCTAGGAAGACAAGACAGTGTTTAGTGACGTCCAAAAGGCTAGCAGTGCACCTCTTTCCTCCCAGCCCTGACGAGACTGTGTTTTATTATTCTCATCTGGTTTTTATTAGTTTAATTGGCCTGTAAGGGAACCCTCAGGCCGTATGCATTTACCTTTCTTTTATTGCCAGGCAGATTCTCTACTTCCCCCAGCAACAACTTGCTCCATGTGCACCTGGCTGGGGCGGGTTGTCCCTCTGTCACAGGTGCTGGTCCAGCCAGTGCCAGATTCCAACACTGCCATATAAGAGCAAGAGTGTGTGGCTGCTACCAACAGCATCCCCCTCCCACAAGGTTCTTATTCTGTGGCTGTTCTCTTGGCATTTATGGCAGAAGATGTCATCATACAAACCGGTATTGTTTTCATTTGCCCTCATGTATCTTCTCGCTGACAACATTCCCTGTTGCATCAATACTTGGATTCCTCTCCTCTCCTCGGGGCCTTGCTGTTCCATCTTGGGAAAGTCCCTGGCTTCTGCGGCTTTGCGTCCCACCTGTGCAAGGTGGATGTGGGAGGAGGAGACTCGGCAGCTGTTTCCAGGTCAGATACCTGGGGTTCCACTGCATTGTCATTTATAGAGTGAGGAACAGAGAGGCACAGCCTCCTTCCCCATAGCTCCCCAAGGCAGCAATGCACCAGCCTGTGCTCTTAGCCTCCATACCACACTGCCTCCTCTTCAAAACAAAACAAAACAAAACAAAACAAAACAAAACAAAACAATTTGGAATATTTACAGTGCAGAGCTAGCCAGAAAGCTTTGGGAGCCAAGACCCCAAATAGGAATCATCCTTATTGGGCGCTGCCCTTTATCACAGTCCCAGACCCTCCCTGCCATCACTGCTATTTAATGTAAAATTCAGCCGTTTCTTGAGATGTTAAGTTGTTTCACCTCATAGCCTGTGTGAACTCTGGGCTGGGACACTGCATGAAGTCTCAGGGAGGTCTGTTGTAGGGAACAGCGTTCGTTCATAAATTAAGACTGCAATTAATCACTGAGGTTCTAAGTGAGCTGTGTTTCTCCCTTTTCCTTTCTTTGTTCTCCCTGGGAAACCTGCAGGGGAGGGTGTCAGCCCCTCAGTCTGCTGGCTTCTGTCCAGCTGTTCCATCCAGCTGGGGTAACTCCAGCCATTCTGATTCAAACACAATGCCCAGGTTTGTTTCTTCCACCATCCCAAAGTTAGAGCACAAGGCAAAACCTGAGGATGAGAGAAATTACCCTTGAAACTCTCCAGAAAGGGGTGGGGATCTAGACGCCATCACTTGGTGGTTCCAGACCACTGTCTTTCTTGCCAGGCTTGGAGAAGTCTCGGTTTCTCCAGTGGAGCCCACACCCAAGGCCGTGTTTACACCCCAAGGTCCTGAGAGATGCTTAGGGACAGCAGACTCACCTATTTAGTAGAAAGGCAAGTAGAGTCACCCACAGCATTCATACGCTTCCTTCCTCTTTCCCTCCCTGTCTACACAGTGCATGTCGATTATGTGTAATGTGCTGTGACTTCTCTGTGAGGTCACAGCTGGCATTTACTGAGCACTTACCATGTGCTAAACATGGTGCGAAGGACCTATATCACAGGGTGCATTCAGCTGAAGGGAGCAGACAATCCATCACCCAGTCGCTTTGAATAAGTGCTTTTAAAATCATCTCTCAGTCTATGGCCATGCCACCCTAAACAAGCCCGATCCCGTCTGATCTTGGAAGCTAAGCAGGGTCAGGCCTGGTTAGTACTTGGATGGGAGACCACCGAGGGAGACCAGGTGCTGTAGGCATAAGCTGACAAGATCCTTGCAATCTGTGAGGTCAACCAAGGGTTGTGTTGCCTAAAAAAATTGAAAAATAAAATAAATAAAAATAAATAATCTCTCATAGCAAGAAGTCTGGATATCGGTCATCACAGGTGTTCTGCAGCCCAAAAATCCCCCTCTGCCAACCTCCTTCCACTTGGCCATCCTCAGATTTGTTTCTTGACAAATGGATTGACTGACTCATTGGTCTGGGTTGACTGTAACATATACTGAGTATAGTTGGATAAAGTTTGCCTGAGAAGGCTTCATAAAGGTTTTCTCTGTGAAAGTTAGAAGACCAGCAGCATAGTACATTTACGAAAACCTTCTGTCCTAAGTATTTTTTATGTATACCCTAAATATCTCATATCCCGGAAAGTGTTATTTATATGTTATTGAGAACAAAGACGGTTTATTTTGCACTCCATTTTATCCTTGAAGATGGGCTTCACATCCTCAAGATGGATGCCTCATGGCCACAGAATAGCTGCTGTAGCTCCAGGTATCCTAACACTTCATAGGCAGGAAGCAGGTAAAGCAAAGTCTTCATCCTGTGTATTTTATTCAGGAAGCTCCCAGCAGACTTCCCCTTAAACCTCATTGGCCATAAGTGGGTCACATTGCTATCCTCGAACTAAAAAAGAAGACAGGCATTGCTGTGATTGGCTTAAGCTATTCATGATTCGTGTACTGGGCTGCAACACTTTGCTACCTAGAGCAAAGTCAGGACTCTTTTAGCAAAAAGGGGGCATCTATGTGGGGTAGCCAGCTAACAATGCCATGTATTTTCTCAGACTCACAACAGTCCACTGAAGTGGGCCTTATTTTTATTCTCTTTTTACGAATGATGAAACTGAAACTCAGACCTGTTTAGTAACTTTCCCAAGATCACCCAACTGGTAATAATAGTGGGGGTTTAATCCCAGGTCTGTCTCCTGAGAGTGTGCTCTTAATTGCCATATGCCCTGAGGTATCTGCTATCTGAGTATAACCACACCAAGCCATGAGCTTCTTGGGGGAAGGGACCACGTCTTCTTTGTCTTTGTATTTCAGCAATGTCTTCCAATTGACAGAAGCTCAGTTGAATTGCTTCAAATACAAAATCATTCAGTTTTGATACTTGCTGTTTTATAAGATGTTTTAAAACCAAGAGTACAAACTTGCAGCAGTATCTTTAAAAAATATACCTATCCCTTCTTTTATATTGTTTTCCATTTACCCATGCTGAGTTCCTGAAGTCCTGGGAAAAATTCCAATGTAAATATCAATGATGGAAATCTGGGGGAAGGAGAGGAGGGTGAAAGAATAATTGAGGCCTCAAAGAGTGTCAGTTCCTCATTAACTGTGGAGCCATGGAAAATTCTTTGTTCCCGCCTATTGGCGTCTTGCCTCCAGGATCTGGGTGGGTATTGCCCTTGGCCAGCTTCCTGGTCAGGTCACAGAGAGTCTGATCAGAGGGAGTGTGTCTGGGGAGCAGAGAGTAGAACCAGGCTGAGTCCCTGGGAGTGGATGCAAGAAAAAGATGAGCCCTGAGCATCTGTGGCCCAATAGGCCCATGCATACCACTCTACATACATTAGCTGACTTAGCACTCATAATGACCTGTTTCCCATTTTATAGCTGTGAAAACTGGGGCTCAGAGAGGTGAAGTCACTTGTCCAAGGCCACACAGCAGAACTAAGATTAAAAACTAAAGCCCATGGACTTCTCAGGTGGGGTTCTTTTCCTAGTTGAGGGTGATTACTATCTCAGGGACCTTGAAGAAGGTGCTGAGGGCATGTTGAGGGCTAAGAAGAACCTCAGCCCATCCTCAGAGCTTTCACTAGACCGTTTAACTCAGTGGTCGTGAGCAGGGGTTTAGAGTCAGAGCCCAGCCTTGTACTGTTTGGGGACATGGGACAAGTGGCACAATACTCTTCTTTCTGTCCTTAGCACAATGGTTAATAGCTTGGCCTCTGGGGCCAGATGGCCTTGGTTCAAAGCCCTGCTCTCCCCAGGTACCAATTGTGTGGCTTCTACCTCATTGTGCAACTCTATAAAGTAGGAGCAGGAGAGAACCCACTCTAAAGGTTACTTGTGAAGATTAAACAGTGCACTTAGCCTGATGCCTGGCACTTAGCAAGCGCTCAGCTCTCATTCACTTCTGCTATTTTATGCTCACAGAAAAGGTAGTGCTGTGAGGTACCCGAGGCAGATTCTTCTTCAGGATACAATCCTCCCTTCCACCTCAGCAGTTGGCTTTAGGGATAAAAGGCCCAGGAGGGCTTAGGCTGATTTGGGTATGCAAATAAGGTGGGGTTAACACCAGAGAATTAAAGGCAAATGGAACCCAACTTGCAAATTTGGGTATTTTCATGGAGTGTGGTTTTTGAGGCCAGAGGATGAAGCCCAAGTGAAACTCCCCTCATACTCCCAACCCCCACTGTAGAAGGTCAGCCTAGCATACCCAGCCACTCTGAGAGGGACCATACTCACTGGTCACACAGATTCCCTTGGTCTGCTGGGCCTAGGCTGGGTCTGCCATAAGTCACGGCCTCAGGGAGGGAGCCCAGAGAAACAGAGGACATGCCAAGGTCACCCAAAGAGCTGGCGAGAGGGCAGAGAGCCCCACCTGTGCGTCTGCCCAGGGGCTGACCATTGCCCAGGTGTTAGGTGTTTTAGGCACAGTGCCCAGCTCTGCCACACTGGGGATCTGGGTGCCTTTGCCAGCTTCCTTAACCTCTCTTGGCCCTACCTGGGGATGTGGAAGGGACCCAGAGTACTGGGACTGACCTGGCAAGAGGCAGTGCCTAGGCTCTTGGCCACAATGACAGGATATCCCCAGGGAGTTGGGCTGGCCGCCACGCAGGGAACACCAGGGCGGAGATCTGGCACCGCTGATGAGAGGCGCAAAAGGGCACTGAGGAGGGAAAGTCAGGACAGCTGGGCCCTGCGAGAGTAAAGGACAGGCCAGTGTTGTTAGGGAAACCATGACTACAGACAGTGAGGGGCCCACGAATAGAGACCTGAGTTTTTCCTCTGTCACTAGTTCAGGAGCCAAGGGCAAGCCTGGTTCTTCTGCCACTTCATCTTGATTTGCTCCTGTGTGGGCAGTGTGAGCAAGTTCCTAGTGGGGACCTGTGAGCTCTAGATACCATCTGCCCCACCCCCACGTCCCAGAAACCCTGGGTGCAGAGGGGAGTGGGCTCTTTCTCAGACTCCCAGAAGGGCCCAGCCTTGCTAGAGGAGTTCACCAGCCCCCCTAGCCTAGCCCCAGGCCTGGGAGGCACCCTCCGGGTATGGACGAATCAGGGGCCAGGAATAGCTCTCCAGGCTAAGGGACTGAGGAAGACAAGCCTTGTCGTCAGGTGCCCCCAGGCCAAAGGCCTTTCCCCATACCAGGAAGCAAGTTCCAGGTCTCAAATTCCTTTTCAAGTTGTGCCTGAGGCTTACAAGGTTGGTCAGGTATAACAATTTAAAAGGCAAATAGGGGTTTTGTGTTTTATCTTCTTATAATCCACTGCCAGCTGAGGCACTACAGGCAGACTGGTCAAGCATGGCCTGGAACTGGAGCCCTCTCCTTGCCAGGCAGGGCCTCTCAACTCATTGGCCAAGGAGCTGATACGTACAGACTAGCAGAGAGACTATGCATTTGTGCCAGACACCGTGGCAGAGAAAGTAACACAGAGCTAAGAAGGAACCCAGCTTGCTGTGTGACCTGGGCCAATTCCAGCCCCTTGCTGGGCCTTAAACCCCTCTCCATACAATGGCAGTGCTAACTCTTAAAATATTCTGTGGTGAGAATGTCACAGCTCGAGAATGTAATGATACTCATTTGTTCTTTCACTTTCCAGTATTTGAATCTCCTTTCCTTTTCTTTTCTTATTGCATTGGCCAGAGTCTTATTCATTTAACTAATATCTCTGAGAGTCTAGTAAATGCCAGACCAGGTGCTAAGCACCAAGATGCAATGATGAGTGTTACAGACACAGTTTCAGCCTCAGGAGATTGTCAGTCTAGAGGGCACCTTTACAATGTGGTCTTCAGGCACTGAGCCTCCCCATAGAGACTTTGCGATCATTCAGATGCCGCTCCTGTCCTGGAGTGACACACAGCTGGATGCTGCAGATGAGAATCCAGGCAAATATGGAGAAGCACAGGAACACTGGGCCACTCAGGAGACACAGGTCACTGGCTCCTGAGGGGTCAAAGAGGACTTTTTGGAGCAGGCAGCATTTGAGCCTGGCTTTCAAGAGTGAGAAGGGTTTAGACAGGTAAAGATGAGAAGAACAAGTTTTCCAGTATAGGACCCCGCATGAGCAAAGACAAGAAGGAAGGAAATCTTGGAGCAGAAGTGGAGAGACAGGTCAAAGTAACTGAAGTCTAAGGTACTGAGGGGGCAGGGGCACCAGATAAGGCTGTCAAGCTGAGGAGTTGATTTTAAAGACCATAGGGAGCCGTAGAAGGCACTTGAGCATGAAAATAACAGCTGGTTGCTTAAGGAAGAAGAATCTGGTTGCAGTAGCAAGAAGAGGCAAGCCTAGAAGGAGAAGGCACACCCTCACATGACCCGCTCCCCCCTTCCTGAGGTTGAGAGGGTGTCTCTGTCCACCATTGGGAGGGAGAGGACAACTTCCTCTCTTCAGCCTGGCCGGGGAGATAAGGGGGCAAGAACAGGAAGTTGCTTCAAGGAGCTGTGGAGCGAGAAGCCTGGACCAAGGCCCCCACCCCCACCCTGTGCAGGACATTCTTGTAGAGGTGGAAGCAAGGGTAGAAGGCCAGGCCCCTCAGGCCAAAATGCAATGGTCCAGGTATCCTGGGCTAGTGGAGAGGTCCTGGGTACCTGCTCTGTCCTGCTGCTGACAACTCTCTACTTCCCTAGGTCCCTAAAAGGCCAGTGTGCTCCCTTCCCAGGAAGAGGCCCTGGAGTTTTCCTGCATTAATTCAGTCACTGAAACACCCTCTCTGACACCTCCTGGGAACCGAGCTGAGTGGGGCCAGGTGTGTGGCCTCAAGGGGGTCTACAGACAGGGGAGCAGGCAGACAATGAACACCAGGGTACTGTGGACTTAGAGGGTTCGTGAGGGCTATGGGAACCCTGTTGGCTTTAAGGATGAGGGGTGGCTTCCAGGCCTTAAGGAGTAATAGGAATGAGCACTGAAAGAGGGGTGTTCTAAATAGAGGTAATAGCATGAGCATTGTGTGCAGGGAACTAGATGTGGCCCTAATGTAGCAACATGGAGGCAGGAAGTGGTGAGGATGAATGTTGGGCAGAGGAAGCTGGATGCCCCCGGAGGGCAGGGCTGAGGGGAGGTGAGAGGGTGTGGATCCCCATCTTAGAGGACAGGGAAAGGCTGGAGGCACAGGGTTGGTGGGTGGCTCCAGGCCAGGTGGGGCCCGGGATTCAGGAGAGTTGATGGGATGTATCAGGGATTTGAACAGTGGTCCCCAAGCCTAAGCGATTGAAATAGAAGAACTTGGGGTTGAGGGCAGGTAGATGTAGCATACATGAGGGTCTCCCACCCTGAACAGCTGGGAGCCAGTCTTCCCTGCCCCCTTCCAGAGGTGGGCTGTCAAAATGAGTGGGGATGGGAGCTAAGACAATGGACAGCAGGGTCTTAGGGAGCCTGGGACACCTGTCCTCTGGGCCCCCATGAACTGAGGAAGAGGAAGGGAGATCCTCAAGTCTCCAGGGCCATTTGCATTTTGAGTCAAATCCATTTACAAGTCAAAGTGGGGTGATAAGAGGGCGGCGCCAGCATCTCTGTCTTCTCTAAGGATGGCCACTGGCTCAGCCACTCCCATAGCCTGTGCTGACCTGACAGACAGGGAGACTGAAGCCCAGAGATGGGTAAGCACCTCTAAGGTCTCAAGGCCAAGTTGACTTTCCCCTGGCTGTTCCCTCAGACTGGAACACCTTTCCCTCCCTTGTTCCTTCAGATTTCAGCTGAAGTGTCGCTTCTTGATCTCCCTGACTGGAAGAAATCCTCCCTTTCTGTCATATTGTCAAAGTGCCACCTGCAGTCTAAGTGTGGTTACTTGGGAATCAGTGACCTGCTCCATTCTTGGGTATGAGCTCAAGGAGAATAAGGACCATCTCTCCAGGGCCCAGCACTGTGTCTGGTGCATTCTGGGTCCTTGATAAGTATTTGGGAAAGGAAAGAAAGAAGGAAGGGAGAGGAGAGAGGAAAGGAGGGAGGAAGGGCAAGAGGGAGGGAGGGAGGAAGAAAAGAAGGAAAAAAGGAAAGAAGAAAGGAAGGAAAGAAGGAAGGAAGGAAGGAAGGAAGGAAGGAAGGAAGGAAGGAAGGAAGGAAGGAAGGAAGGGAGGGAAGGAGGAAAAAAGGAAGGGAAGGAGGAAAAAAGGAAGGGAAGGAGGCTGGAGGAGGGAGGAAGCAAGCTGTGACAACAACGGGGTCGGAACCCAGTCCTCCTGCTTCCAACCCTCCCAAACTCTGGCCTGGCACTTGTCCCCTGAACTATTGCCCTAGGGTGGGAGTGGAGCCCCCATGAGGACAGGCTGTCCTAAGGTCACTCTCTGGCCTTGAAAGAGACCTCCTTGGCCCAGCAGACGCATCTGAGCAGCTGGACACTGCAGAAAGCCATCAGCACATGGACAGGATGCCTGGCCTGGGAGTTCCAACTGAAGCTCTTCCTTGGCCTTCCTGGCTCCTCATCCCTGATTGAGTCCCATCCTCTCTCTGGGCCTCAGTTTCCTCTTGTGCACAATGGGGATGTAGGCCTTGATCTGTGTGGCTTCATTGAGAGCCAGTCAACAGTGCTCAGTAAAGAGCACTGAACACACAGAGTTGGGGTAGCCAAGGAAATGAGTTTCTGAAGTGAAAGAAACTCTAGGGAGAGGAGCTGGAAGAGTGGTCTATGCCAGAACAGCATAAACAGAGGGGTGAAGCTAGAATGCTCAAGGCCAGTTTGGGGAATTGTGAGACCGGTTTTGCCTGCATATGAGTAAGAGCCAACTAGTAAAGGGCTGTGATTGCTGGACAGAAGAGTTTGGACTTTATGCTGCTGATAATAGGGAGCTAAGGAAGGTTCTTGAGCAGAGGGGTGAAGTAAAGAAAGCACCAACTCAGTCAGGCAATCTTGATATATAGAGGTAAATCTGGAGGCAAGGAGGCCAGGGAGGAGGCTGTTGGAAAGTCCAGCTAAAGAGAGAAGGTGGGGCCTGAGCTCAGGCAGTTACATTAAGGGGGAGGCAGGAGTAATGGAGCATACAGGAGAACACCCTTCTCTATCCAGTCAAAGCCCCATTGATCTTGTACTTTCGGAGGGACTCCCAGACGGGCAGGCTGGTGAGGTCCTTGGGAGCCTGGGTTCTGTGGTCAGACGAGCCCAGGTTTCAATCCCAGCTGAGAGCCCTTGGGCAAGTCTCCTAGGCTCTTGGAAACTCTCAGAAAACTTTTTCCCCTACAAAATGAGAACAAGGCTGGCTACATAATTTGCAGACCCGAGGGCAAAATAAAAATGTGAGGTCCCTGTCAACAAAAAGGGAAAAAATACCTTAAAAGTAATAAAATACGAAGCTTTTCCTTTCTTCTGCAGTCTCGTCTTTACTGGTCATGGTTTTTTTTTTTTTTTTAAATTGCTATTTAATCTTCTAAAAAAAGAAAAATTCAAAAATTAAATTATTAACATAAATTTTACCATTCATTTTTGTTTTGTACAATGCCCATTTTAAATGCAAAATGAGAGCACTTCACTCATATGTGTAGTCTAAATTACACAAGTTGCATTTCATAGTTCGTGCATGCATGTGTGCATATTTAGTTTTTACCGGAACAGTGGGAGTGCTGCACAACACTTACTGAACTGTTTTTATTTCACTTCTTGATATGCATACATCCTACCCCCACTCTCTACTGATGAGTCAGGAAAAGGAGCTGTGGGTTGCCCTATCTTTCCCTTTCCTTCTGGGGCATCATTTATTAATATAAGTGGTTGGTGAATGCAGGGAATAAGAGAGGTATGGAAGGGTTCCATGATCCCTTGTGTTTCTTAGAACACGGCCGCCTTCTTTCTGCATTTGAAGCAAGTTCTGGTTCGAAGGAAAGCATGACCTCTCGGTGCTGTCAGCACCCCCACTTACTCAGCTTACACGTTTTCCCTTGTACTGATTTGAGTCTCACTGAACTCCCACACATCATGAGTCCACTAGAATTCTGTGCTCATGGAGCATCACAAATGCTCTGTTTGAATGGGACAGCATATTATGCATGTCTTCCCTGCTCACACATATGCTTCATTGACTTCACCTACGAAGGCCAAATTCAGAGAGAAAATTGTTAAGAATTTCAAGAAAGTGATAGCAGCGCATTAAACCAAACACAGGGCCTTTCTGACCTCTGGGCCCAGTGCGATGGCACAGTTTGCATGCCCGTGAAGCTGACAATGCTAGAATTTATCCCAGCATTGTTCTGAGGGTTCAGTGAAATGCTGCATGACAAGAACTTAGCCCTGGGCCTAGCACATGGTGAGTGCTCAGCTTAGGTGGCCTGAGGCCAGTCAGGGTGCTGGGGCATGGCACTAGTGCCAACCAAGGAGGCTCCAGGACAAGGTCCACAGCAGGGACTTCTGGGAAACCTTCCTCTCTTGGCCCCATGTTCTCCACCCACTTTGCTGGCAGCTTTCAATCTCCACAGTAGGTCTCTTTATCATTTTCATAATAATAATACCACAAACTATTTATTGAACATGTACTACTTCTAGACACTTTGCTTTACCAACATTCATCAGTTAGTTCTCACAACAGCTCTTTAAGGGTCAACTCTTTCATTTTCACATGGTGGAGACTCAACTAAAAAGGGAATTTATTGACTCACATAACTGAAAAAAGTAGGAATGGATCTATATCAGATAGATGTCATCAGAAATCTGCCTTTCTCCATCTCTGCTTCTCTTTGTGATAGCTTTATTGGCAACCAAATTCTACCCTCATGGTGGCAAGATGGCTGCCAGCAGCTCCAGGTTTACATTACACCAGCTTCCCCACCACTTTAGGGATAGAATAAAAATATTTTCCCCAATATTCTAACAAAAATCCAAGTCGATGGCTCTGATTGGCTGACTTCTGGTCATATGCTCATCTTGAACCAATTAATCTCCATAACCAAGGAGTTGTAGGCCCATTATTTGGTAGGAAAGAGTCATGAACTCACTCCTGTATCTAGGAGATGGGATCGGTTCTATGGGAGTAATAAGGATTGAAGGAAGGACAGGGAAGATTCTCATAAAGAAAACTAAGCAAGGAGGATGAATGCTGGGTGTGCGACCTACTTCATCAACTCTGGGAGAGAACTATTATTATCTCTATATACAGCTAAGACTACCTGTTCACCAAATCTGTTTTCTTTTTGAGCACAGCTAGACTACATTTCCTAGCTTCTTTTGCAGTTGGATGTGGCCATGTGACTAAATTCTAACTAATGGAATTTGAGAATAAATGATGTCATCACCTCCTGGTTCATATACTGATTGCTACCCTCCATGCTCTTTCTCCTTCCACTGGTTTGATACATACAGGTATGGTGACCTTGGAACCATGCTGAAGATGGCAGAGCCATAAAACAGAAGGAGCCTGGATCTCAGTACCAACACTCCACCAAGCAGAACACCTGCTTTGGACTTTTCATGACTGAGAAATAAATTTCTATAATGCTTAAGTCCCTACACATTTTTGGATGATCTTGTTATAGCAGTTGGCTTACTCTAACTAACAATTACAGATGAGCAAGGTGAGGCTCAGAGGGGTGACATGACTTGCCCAAGGCCACACAACCTATAAGAGGCCAAGGTCAGATTTAAAGCTAGGTCTATGTGCCTCTTTCCAGGGATAACCCTTTGGCTGCAAAAGACAGAAAGCTGTTTGAACCATAATAAAGGCAGATTTATGGGAAGGGCACAAAATTGTACCCTGTGGAAGTTGAGGGAGCCAAAGGCAGAATTATAGTGAGACTCTTGAGGAACTTGGGAGTCATTAAGAAGTCTCTGTCACTGCCTCTCTCTCTGGCACCACGTAGTATCTTGTCTCAATTTCTTGTTTCACGTGGACTTGGTTTTCCTCTCTGCTCTCCCACTGCTGTACCTCAGGTAATTCTGGTGCTCTAACTCTGACCTAAGCATCCAAGGCCCCAGATATAATCTCTGGTTTAATGCTTAAACTCTCAAGGGAGAGTTTGATTGGCTCAGCTCACCTGCCTATAACTGGGCCAGGGCCCTCCCCTGTCCACTCAGGTGGGGCCAGGGATTCCATGGGCAGCTCAAGCTGCCTCCCAGCTTTCCCTCTTCAGCTCCAAACACACAGTTACCCTTAGACGCCTCTACCTGGAATCTTCTAGGTGACTCACACTCCACTTGATCCCATATGCACTCCTTGACTCCTCTCCCCACCTCAACTTGTTGCTTCCCACCTCATGGCAGTACCCATCACCCACTCAGCTCCTGAAGCCAGAAACTCGGGAGTTAGCTGTGACTCCTCACTTTCCTCATCCCTGTATCTAAAACATTACCAGGTCCTGTCCATTACAGCTCCACTCTTCCTTGGTCCAGATCTCCTCATTTTTCTTTAGAATGATCGTAGGGCCCTTTCCACTTCTGTTCTCCCCTTCAATTCCTTGCCTACACCGGTTCTCATTTGGAAGCTTTTCTAGAAGGCAAATCTAACCTCATGTCTTCATTGCTTAAAAAGCCTTCAGTACAAAATCTAGGCTGTTATGGGGCAATCAAGTTTCTCAGTGTCCTAGCTCTGCCTCTCCTATCTATCCTCCTGGTTCTTGTGCTCATGCTCCTTATGATCCAGCCATGCTGAGAGATCGAATTTCTGTCACTGGCACACAGCTGAGGTTTCCCACCTTCAACTCAGACTGTTTTTTCTATCTGTAACACCCTCTTATTCATGTGTCTGAATCTTTCTAGGGAAGACTTACCTTCCCCCCAATGCTCCATTCTGGCCCCCTCCAGTAAGGTGGGTAGGCATGCCCTATGCCAGAGAGGTGGTAAGTTCTGCCACCATCTGTCCTGTGGGGAAGTTAGAGAGAGCTAGGACTGGGTACCAGGCCAGGAACTCTCAGTACATGGCAGGTGGGAGGTGGGGAGGATAGACCCTCCCTTTGGACAGCATGCCTGTGACTATGTCATCCTGGCTACTAGCTGTTTGTCCAGGTACAGATAGAGGGCATAATGGGGGGTATACCAGCAACTGAACAGGCAGTTGGAATGTGACATGACTGTGTGATTCTGAAGGAGCTTGTAGGGACACTCAGAAGACATTATGGGGGCAGCCAAGCAGGTGGGCATGCTGACAAGTGTATGAACCTGCCAGGTGGAAGCCATAGTTGCTGGCAGCTAGTCACCCTGTCTGTGGTGGTTTGGAGGCAGAGTAGGGTGGGGTGGGCTAGAAAAAGGGAACATAGGCCAGCCTGCCAGAGCAAACAGACAGAACTTCTGGCCTCTTCTAGCAAATACCAACTGACAGCTGAGGGTAGGATGGGGTGGGAGAGGCTTAGGGTTAAGGTCCCTTGGGTTGGCAAAGGGGAGTCAGAGCCCAGCATGTATACGTGGGGAAGGAATAGAGGGGTTCCCAACTGCTTGAATGCCGTGGGCCTCATGTGTCTGGAAGAGAGGTCTCTAGTAGGGAGCTGTCCGGCTCTGTCCCACTTAGCCTTGATTAACATTTTTCCTGGCAACTTAGGAATACAGGTGGGGCTGTCTTTATGGACTGTAGTGATGGGAGAAGAAAGAGACAAGGTGGAAATACCAGAGATTTTAGACTTGAGATCTAAAACGTCAGGTTGGAAGGAGCCACAGCCAGAAAAACAGCATTCCCCTACTTCTACAGCCACAGGCTGAGGCCCTGGGAGTCAGTCTGGATCACCCACTGAAGGCAGCCAAAGGCTGGACCATTTGGTCAATCCAAGTCATCTCTGAGTGTCTCTGTGCTCAAGGATGGGACATAGAGGAGGAGCACTATAGCCCTGGAAGGAAGAGGTCAGGATCTGGGGGCACACATGGTCTGAGTAGGGGTGAGCAGCAAGGGGCTAGGCTGGATCCTGGAATTTATGGCCCTGTGCAGCCAAGGTGGATCACAAAGGCTGAAGCTCTGGACAGCAGAGGCCAGTTTGGTGGGATGAGACCCGCTGGGCCTCTCAAGCTGGAGAGGGTGCCAAGCCAACCGTTCTCTTTCCTCCTCCTGTTGGCCTGGTGACAGGGTTCTGCCTTTCCACAGCTTGCTTCCCTGACCTGCAGCCCCTTCTGGCACCCCTGGCGCAGTTGGAACTCTGGGAGCACAGGCAAGAGTGTTCCTCTGCCCTCCCCTCCTTGGACCAGGGCCATTCTCCCTGGGGGCCCTGGCCGGAGGCCTCCACCTTATCCCTCAGGCCTCTCTAGGGAGCCCCACCCCCACCCTAGCAGTTATATTTCCTGCTGGGGTGAGGGCGTATGTCTAAGGTAACAAGACTGGTTTACTTTCTTATATACTGGTTCATTGTTAGAGATTCTGCTTGTTTGAGGAATAACCACTAAGCACTGGACATTTGGAAAAGAATGAAGAAAGCACAAACATCAAACGAACACATCAGGTAATCTTTTCTGGAGGAGACAAGCTATTCACAGGTTTCTGGGTTCCCTCTCACGCAGGGTCTGCAGAATTCGAGTTGGGGGTAAGAAGCCCCTCTGTAGACACCTCCGTTTTGCAACCTCCCAGGAACCCTAGAGGGCTCAAAAGAACGTAGCTCTGAGACCCGTGCTCCACAGCCCGCCCAGGCTCTCGATCCCTGGGGGCGCCCCAAGCTCTGAGGACAGGGGCCAAGGCACAGGAATTCGGCTCCTCCAAGCTCGGTGCGCTGCTCGCCAGCGGCCTCAATTCTCTCTTCTGCAGAATGGGCGGCGGGTGGCCGGGCCTCTGTGCCCCAGGGCGCTGCAGGGGCGGGGCGGCGGGCTCCGAGGGCGGCCGGAAGGGGTGTGAATGCGGGGGCGGGCCCCGCGCCGCCCCGCCCCGGGGAGGGAGCCTGGGGCGCAGCATCCTGGCGCGAGCCTTGGTCGTTGCTGCCACTGCCGTCGGGGAGGGTCCCAACGCAGACATGGCCTTGAGCGGCACGCGCCCTGGCCCAAGTGCCCCGCGCCCTGCGCAGTAGCCCCGCGAAGAGGCGACCTCGACGGTGCCGACGGCGCAGACTGCCAGGCGGGCGGCGGCATGGAGGCCGCGCACCTGCTCCCGGCCGCCGACGTGCTGCGCCGCTTCTCGGTGACGGCCGAGGGCGGCCTGAGCCCGGCGCAGGTGACCAGCGCACGCGAGCGCTACGGCCCCAACGGTGAGAGGGCGGGCCGGGGGAGGGGGGCCGGGGCAGCCGGGCCGCGCGCGCCGCAGTCTCTTTCCCCCCAGCCCCGCGGCCGCGGAGCTGTCCTCCTGCCACCTCCCGCCTCCACCCCCAGCTCTCGGCCTCCGCGAACAGGCAGGAAGCGAGGGCTCCGGAAACCTCTGCAGATGATCTTGGGGCACCCGGCGGGGCTGCGAGGCCACCTTCGCAGGGGATGGGTGGGTTCCGGGTTCGGAGACCCGACGCCTGGCTCCGGCTCCCCGTTCCCCTCCCTCCAGGCTCGAGGACCTGCCTTTCCATGCTTCCCACCTCCATTCCCGGCCCCATCCACTCCTTCAAGCCTTAGCTCCTCGGCGGTCAGCGCTGGATCCCCGCGCTTCACTACAACCCGCCGGCACCGTGCAGGTGCACATACTGAAATCGGCTGGCGATGGACTAGCCAGGGACTCTGAGGCCAGCCTCTCGGCTGGCCCCTAGGGTCTTCCCTGAGGGCTCAATAAAACGCCCAGAAGGTGCATCTTGTCAGCTGGTAGCTTTGGTGCCCCTACCCCCACCCCCAGGTCTTCCTCTTTCTGCAACCCCAGGCGGATGTGGCTGGCAGAGGTCGGTGGGGGCTTTGAACTGCTGAGGAGGGAGACCCACCTCCCTGGGGGTAGCAGATTCAAGGCCTCACTCAGGGAGTTGCCTGGGGAGGCCTTTCCCTCCTCGGTGACCCAGAGCGGTGCCTGCCCAACTCTGGGCAAGGGGGAAGCCTTCACGCTGTTGCCGTATGGGTGGGAAAGGTATTTCTTCCTCATCTTCAAAGGAGTGTGGGATTCTCCATCTGCCGAAAGACACAGCAAGTGCCAGGTACTGTCCAGATGTCACCCTGGAACATTTAGAGGCCCTGTGAGAGTGGAAGGTGTAAAGGTCCTCTCCCCAAGTCGCTTCCAGACAGGATTTGCCACCCTCTTCCTCCACCCCCAGAGTGTTAGGGGTCCACAGAGAAATGTCCCCTCTGTCTCAAGCAGCCTGGACTTGCATCCTTTCAGGCCTTGGGGCCTCACCCTTTCAGGATTCCCAGCCACCAGAAGGGAAGGTGCTCTGGCCTGAGGTGCTCTGGGCTGAAAATTATGAAGAGCTGTCAGAAAGGGAGCTTTGGGTTTGTACTGGTTTATAAAAACCACCTCTTATATAAATATTATCTTTCTGGAGCAGAAATCCTTTTTCAAAAAAATTAGTTGCTATATTTAGTTGTGCTGTGGGAGGAACTAGGGAGATAAATATTATTTAATATCCCTCATTTAGTGACTTGGCAGAGAGGGTGTCATTGATACAGGAGAGCAAGGCAGCAGGTCTGTCCCTGACCCCAATCTGGGGGTACACAACCTCTTTTGTGCTGCTATGGCCTCCAGCTTGAGAGTCCTGATTCCCAGGGAAAATGGAGATCCAGCCCTTGGTTCTGCCTCCAGAATCACACAGATTCTGCCCTGGCCAACACCCCTCTTCTTTCTAACCCTCACATCTGCACCAGTCCAGCAGAAGAGGGGCTGACTGAAGGAAGGAGCCCCTAGTTCTCCCCATACTGTTTTATCTGGGTGAGGGGATTTGCAGGTGTCCTGGCCACTGAGCATCTGTGGGAGATGATAGATAAGGATGTTGGTGTGTGTATGTCCACAAAGGGGTAGATGTGCATTGGGGGGCAAGAGGTGCATTGGGGAGGCATCAGGGGATGTGCATCAGAAAATTTGGGGGGCCAATGATAGGCTCCCCTGATTCTTCTGTGCTTTGATAATAGTAATAATGAAAGCTAATATTCAGTGCCAGGCACTGTTCTTAGCACTTTTCATCTCTTATTTCTTCCCCAAAACAACTCTGTGAAAACAACTGTTGTCACCTCCATTTTATAGAGGAGGCAAACCCAGGCACCAGGAGGTTAGCCGATTTGATCAAGGTCACACAGCAAGTGATAGGACTATTTCTGGTTGCCTGCCCCTCACTGGGCCTCACTTCCCCTGTCTGTACAAGGGGATCCCAGGTTCTACAGTCTCTGGGATCTTGGTGTTGGTGCCTGTGCTAGGAGCTAGGGTCAGCTAAGCAGGAGCTATTCCAACTTTGGCTTCGGCCCCTGCAGGGCCCTAGGTCACTGATGGCTTTTACTTAGGAAGCATTTCAGAGCTCTGGAAGTGGTCAGGTGAGGAGAGGGGAGCCAGCTGCCCCTTCCTGCCTCATGCTCTCACCACCCAGCTCCAGCCTGAGGAGGATGTATGGTGTCCTCTAGTCTCAACCGGCACAGCCTTTAGGATAGGGCTGACTGGGTTTTGAACCCTAGCTCTTCCCCTTCAGAACTATGCAATCCTGGATAAGTCACTCTGCCTTTCTATGCCTCACTTTCTTTATCATAAGTGAGGCTACAACAGGACCCACCCATGTCATAGTATTATTTGTGAATGTTCGAGCACACCAAACCATCCCTTCTTGTAGCAGAAGAGGCTGGGCCTGGCTCCAAGCCAGAAGCTGGGTGGTGGGGTGAGTGGGACCTGCAGGTGGATGGGGAACACCCCAGGGACTAGTGTCCCCTCTACCCCAGGAGTCTATGCACCTGCAAGGTCGTTAGCACTGAAAACCACAAGGAAGTCATTTGCTTAAGTCCTGAAGTTTGCGAATTCTGCCAGCAGGAGGGAGGAAGGGAAGCAGGACCTGGGGATCCCGCCCTCCCACCTTCTCATCCTCCTCCCTTCTCAGAGCTGGGGGAGGGGGCCTCAGCAGTGCTGTCAGTGAATAAAGTATGCCAGCCAGCTGGGAGTCCCTCATACACACAAAATACCACCTGTCCCAAACAAGGCCCTAGAGATGTATCTTCTGAGGCCCAAACAGGGCACTGAGTGCTTCTTCGGGAGGCTTTCTACATCCTCTCAGTTTATTTTTTGAATAAAAATGTGCACACGGTACAACATTCAAAGGGTACAAAAAGTATACAGTAAAGTTTCCCCAGCCCTGTCCCTACCCACTTACTCCTAGTGTCCCCATTTCTTGCGTCTCCTTCAGAAGATAGTCTGCACACATACACATCTGGATCTGTGATCTATGATCTTTTTTACACGAAAGGAAGTGGATCGTGAGTGCTATTTTGCCCCTGCTTCTCACGTGACAATCACTCTTGGAGATGGTGCTATGTGGAACATCTATGGGCTTCCTAGTGGCTACAAAAGGTTTCATCGTGTGGCTGTCCCAGCATTTCTTCACCCTGGCTTTTGATGGGCACTTGGATTGTTTGCAGCCTCTGCTATCACATGCTATGAGGCATATCCTTGTCCCCACATCATTTCACACACTGGTAAATATCACCAAAGGAGTGGAATTGCTGGATCAAAGGGCATGTGTATTTTAACTTTTGATAGCTGTTGCTAAATTGTTCTCCATAAAGTTTCTTTCACCAGTTGACCTGCCTGTTTCCCACCACCTCACCAACGCAGCAGGTTATTGGATGTTTTGATATGTGCCAGTCTGATAAAAAAAAATGTGTCCTCTCATGGTTTTGCTTTGCATTTCCCTGACATTACAAGTGTGGTTAGGCATTTTTTCATATATTTAGGAGTCATTTGATTTCCTTGTGTCCATGAACAGACTTCCCATCACCTTCGCTGGACATGAGCCGAGGCAGGAGGAAGGACTGGATTGGGCATGTCCCTCCAAGTGGGCCAATATCCAAGGGCCCTGGAGAACCCAGTGATGTGGGAGTCATGAGAGATCCTAGGAGGTCTCTGGGTGTGGTCTCTTTTCAGGGCAGTTGAGGGAAGGGTGGATGTGATGGGCTGCCTGCCTTCCTGGACCTCTCACTGCCCATCTATGCAGTGGGTGTGATGGCCCCAGGGCTGCCACGTGGGAGGGATGGTCCAGATTTAGATTCCACTAGCAGTGTCAGCCTTAGCACAGGGCCCATGTGGCCACTCAACTCTTGAGAAGCCCACAGAAACCAGGCCAGGAGGAGTCAGGCCAGTCAGGATGGAGAGGGGAGTGAGATCTGAGTGGCTGACTATCTGGGTGGCCTGTGGCAGACTTGCCCCTCTGTGGCCTTGGTGTCTTCAGTAGAACTGAGTTGGGGTCCTGAGCCCACTCAGGGCTTTGAGGATGTGAAATGACTCTTGTGTCTGAGGGGATGCAACTTGTCTGCAGGAATTTGGAAGCTTCAGGTCTTTCAGGCTTCACTCTGGTTTTCATGGCCTTGTTGGGCAGACTTAGTGCCCCTCCCAGGGACAGCATCAGGCCTATTCCCTCGGAACTCCCCATCCCCTTGCACCAGGAGCAACCTCAGGCAGGACCAGGTCTGCCCAAAGCACAGTCAGCATACAGATGCTGAGCAAAGCCTTCACCAGGGTTTTTTAGTGCCAGATAATCCAGGCAGGCTGTGGGCCCTGAAGAGTGAGAAGCACTTCCCAAGGCACCCCCTCCCCCCCGTAGCACTGAGCCGGGTTGTCCACTCTAAGTGGGTCCTGGAGACCCGAGCAGGGCCAGGTGGGCTGGGTGGGTCTGCCTAGGCTGGGCCTCTCCCTTAGTCTGCAAGTGACAATTTAATAGCTCTGTAAATTTACCTTTGAAGAAGACCTTGGTAAGCACTTGCCTCTCCGGGCTGGAACTGACATTTAGAAGGTGAAATACGAGTTTCCAATGTTGTGAGAAGGAAGGAGTCAAGAGGGAGAAATTAGGGAAGCAGGTGGTGCTTGAGGCCTGGGGGCAGCCCTGGCACTGCACCCTCCTTCTCTTGGGCTCTGGGCTATGGGCCTAGGGCCCTGGCCCGAATTGTGGGGCAACTGAGTAAACAATTCTGTGAAGCTCTGTGTGGATTCAGGGTGACTCAGCCCCTCCCTGCCATCAGGTGGGGCAGCTCCCAATATGATGACTGGTGAGAGAAAGGGAGGGGGCTTTTACAGGAAGTCTTCTTGGGAGGCTGGGGTTTAGATGAAGAGATGGGGAAGGGTACCCTGCACAGAAGGAATGGCCCAACCAAATTCTAGGACGGGGAAAGTGTTAGTAAAACCGGAGGAGCTGGTGGCAATCCTGAGGTGTCTTGCTTGGCTGGCAGATGGATAGACATATGTCTGTGATTCTAGAAGAACAGGCTGGGGCAGATCCAGGAAGGCCTTGAAAGCCATGCTAAGGTTGGTCTTTATTCTGCAGGCCAAGGAAAGCCACTGAAAGTCGGTGAGCCTAGCAGAGCGCAGGGTCATTCATTCTTGTGTAGATTTTTATTGAGCACCTACTGTGTACCAGGCATTATTCCAGGTGCTGGGGACATTGCACTTAACAAAGTCCTACTGTCATGGAGCTTATGTTCTGATAACTATTAGTAGAGCTAATTAGCTCTACTAATAGAGCATTTACTGTGTGCTGTGCATATTCTGCATTTTATGCATAGCATGTCATTTAATCTTCACACCAGCCTTATGAGATAGCTACTGTGATTATCCCCATTATGCAGATAGGGAAACTGATGTACAAAGGGGCGGTCACAGAGCTACCAAGTGATAGAACAGTATTGGAACTCGGGTCTTCTGAACTAGACTCCTCGATCTAGGCCATGAAGCTTCTCTGATCACATCCCCTTTTGCCCCATAGGATGCACAGGCTAACTCCCAGGCCCTACGAGGCCAGCCCTACATCAGGCACCTGTGGGCACAGGCCAGCTCAGTCTGGCAACAGTGACCCAGAGCAGGGGTTGGCTGGGAGAGGCCATTGTGTGGGAGGGCCAGAGGTCTACTATTCCAGAATAGTGCATGTTGCATGGGAGGGAGCAGCACCTCCTATTACTGCCTTTGCCTGCGCAACCCGTGGACAGCACCAAGAGGTGGGCAGGGCGGGGCATTCTCCCCATTTAACAAATGGGCATCAGGCACTACCGAGGGCTCAATGCCGCCATTTCGAGAGGAACTGGCTTAGCACCCCCACATGAAGCCTGACAAGGCTGGAACAAGGGGGAACCAGCATCTTGCAGGGTGCCTGGGGAGGGACTGGAAGGGTGCTCTCCTAGCCTCTAGGCTTCCTCTGTGGCCCTGGGACTCAGTCATGTGAGAGGATATTGGGTAGTTCTGGGTTTTGGCAGGATTGGAGTTTGAAGCAGACCAGGGCAGAGCAGAGACTAGTAACCCCAAAATGTCCCCTGTGAGGATAGCAGAGCCTTTGGACAGGGATGATTTTGGTTGGTGGCTTTGGTGCCACAATAGAGAGATGAGCCAGTTGATGGGATGAGGGTATCTAGCCCAACAATCAGACATGGGACACCAAGTTTTTTCAGGTGTCCTAGGCTGGGGGAGGAAAAGGGACTAGGGTGAGAAGGCAGGACAGTCTGCAGGAGGTCCTGAGCAGGGGGTTGAGAGCCAGACTGCCTGAGCTCAAAACATATCCTATCACTTTCACTTCTCAGCTGTGTGACCATGAACTAATCACCCAACCTCTCTGGACTTCAGTTGTCTACTGTATAAAATGGAAATAAAAATTGTATCTTCCTTATCAGGTTGTTTGAAAATTACAAGAGAGTAATGCACATGAGGAGTTAGCATAGTGTCTGGCACACTCAACACTAATCGTTCTGCTGTAATTCTATTTTAGAGTGCCTTATGTGCTCAGGATACAACGCCTTCCCTTTTATCTTGGGAGATAATGGAGGTAAAGCACCTGGTGCACTGCTTGGTACATAATAGATGCTCAGTAAATATTATTACTATTAATGATAATCCTCACAGTAGCCTTTCAGGGTGGGGGTGGCTACTTCATCTTCCAAATGAGGCTCAGAGCCCCACAGGGAGACAGCTGCTCAGACAAGACCGGAAGCACATGCATATGCATGTGCAGGAAGGGCAGGGCATCTGCTTTGACCTCATGGCTAGCTGAGCCTCCCCTGGGGACAGTGGTGGGGGTGGAAGGGGAGCCCTATTGTAGAAGCCATGTCTGGGGAGAAGGTTGTATCAGTCAGAATCTACTAAGTTATGCTGCAGTAACAACTCCCAAATCTCAATGGCTTAAAACAATAGAGGTAATTTCTCTCACACACTGTATATATGTATGTCAGTGGCAGGTCATCTGAAGGCTCTTTGTCTCCCAAACTCTATGACTCAGGTTCACAGAGCAGACACCTTCTCATAGGTTACTGTAGCAGAGGAACAAAGAACTCCAGACCTGCACTGTCCAAAACGGAAGACACCAACCTTATGGGGCTATTTAAATTTAAATGAATAAAAATTAAATAAAATTTAAAACTTAGCTACTTGGTCACACTAGTCACATTCCCAGTGCTCAATAGCTACATGTGGCTAGTGGTTCCTGTATTGGACAGTGCATCTCTCGGACACTTCCATCATCACAGAAAGGTCTATTGGATGACACCCTTCTGGTGAGTCTCCCACCAGCAGTTCAGTGCTCCAGCCAGAACTAATGTCTGTCCTTTTCACAACTCACACAGGGGCTGGGAAAGGGAGTCCTACTATGTGTCTACAGGTGGCGAGAATCAGTACAGTAAGTTCTCACTTAATGTTGTCGATAGGTTCTTGAAACTGCAACAAAACTACATATAACAAAATCAATTTTATCGCAGGCTAATTAATATAAACAAGAGTGACATTCCTATGGTATTCATCAATGTTATAAACGTCATTGAACAAAATGATGTTATTCAAGGACCTGCTGTATTTGGGGAACAGCGTAATGGCCACCAAAGAGTAGGTTCTAAGGTCTGCATGTGGGTCAGAGAGCAGAATGGGAGACCTAGGTGGAAGGATAGACAAGGGAGAACTGGAGAGACCGGCTGAGGCAGGCAGAGCGCAGCTTGGGGGGACTGCAGCTCGTATATGTGTCTCATGACAGCGTCCCAACCCCCCGCCTCGCCCGTGCCCAGAAAGAATGCACTAAGTAATACGCTGGCCTGGGGGCTATGTGCCTTATGGAGGGGTGAGGGAGACAGCAGGTGGGGTTCAGGTGAGACTTACACATAAATTCTTCTTTTGGTCAGGAACTCTAAAGATACCTGCAGAGGTGAAGGGTTTAGGAGTTTCCTGGGTAGAGCTCAGCAGAAGCAGGCTGATGTATCCCACAGGTTGGCACTGTTCTGTGCCAAGGCTGGGGCATGGCTGAGATGACCTCTGAAGGACCCTACTCCATTGGAGAATTGGCCCAGAAACCAGGCCTGGCCCTCCCCCCGCCTTTCCTGTTCGTTTCAGCTAAATAGATCAGAAGGAAAAAGTCTGTTTGATTTTAATCTCAATGCAGGACACTGGAGATTACATTTTCCACGGAAAATGTCAGCCGTTGCCTAAAATAGGACTTTGGAGAAAATGCTAGAAAGTGTATTTTTAGGTTATATGTTTCCCTCCTGGATTCCTGCAGTCCAGTGGGCTGCTTGATACTCTCCACCGTTCAGCTGCCAGGTGCAGACCCCAGACCTTCCAAACAGGTGGTCTGGACAGGGCTCCCATGGGAAAAACTGATTATGAGTACTCAAGCCAAGAACAGGTGGATGATGCAAAGACCTGTGTCATACAGGAGGAGGAGGATGAGAGAGTCAGCCTGGAGTGGGGCCTCAGAGTCTGAACAAGATCCTGAGTGATGCCAGTGCTACTGGCCTGGAGTCCTCAGGAGCAAGGGACAAGAAGGGCTCGCTTAGGCTGGGTCTGGGAAGAGCCTCAGACAGGCCTCAGCAGGGCCGGTGCTTGCCCCTTGGAGAGAGAAGCCCATTGGAGTCCACTCTTTTCATCCCAGCTCCCACCCCTTCCCACAGACCCACACTAACACCTACTGTGTGACCTAGTTCAAGTTACTTCCCCACTCTGAACCTTAGTTCTTGCACCTGCGAAATAGCAGGAATTCCTGCCCTGCCTCCCCTATAGGCTGTTAGGAGGAGTCAAAGACTTCAGGTACTGAGGCAGCCAGCTCCTCCAGGAAAAAAAGTGCTTTGGGAAACATAGGAGATAAGGATGGAGTCCTCAGAGTGACAGCAGATCCTGGTGGTGTTTGCAAACACTGTTCTTCAAATTGGTCTGTGGGTCTGGGTGGTACTGGGTGCACGGAGTGGGCCTTCACTGAGCTGACGTAGAATGCAGGGCCTGGGAGGGGACAAGTTGAGACTCAGCCTCTAGAAGCTGAACCATACAGGCTTCCTCACTGCCTGGGATGCTGGCTGCTGCTGGGGTCGTGTCAGGGGAAGCCACCAGGTAGAGTGGGGCTCCGGGGCTGGCTGTGCTGTCTTGTTCCAGTGGTCCTGGAGGAGCAGGTATGTCAGAGGCAGCCTGAGCCAAGGTTCACAATTTGAGGGAGAGGATACCTTGCTGTGGGGGGTCCATTCTGTGACCTCAGTGAGCTGTGGGGACATGGCTAGACCATTGTTGGGGGTCTGTGTGTGCACAATGGGGAGGGGCTGCTCAGCCCTCTCCAAGGCCCCACTGCATAACCCAGTTGTCTTTTCTCTCCTCATGGTTCTTGTGGCTGCTGGATCCCGCAGAGCTCCCAACCGAGGAAGGTGAGGCTTGGGCCAGGGTGGGCTGTGAGGCCACTGGGCGACGTCCTTGGGCCGTTATCTGTCAGACTGTGTCCTCCCTTCTGTGACAGAGTGAAGACCTGCTGAGTCCCCCAGCATCGCCCACCTGCACCTCTCAGGGCCTTGGGCTCTCCCTCTTTGAAGAGTAGGGAGGGAATGGGCTGGGTGGTCTCTGAGGCTGACCCAGCCCTGAATGGGGGCAGGTCAGTTGGTCTGGAGCCCAGGCCTCATGCAGAGTTCCCTCTCCCAGGGAAGTCCCTGTGGGAGCTGGTGCTGGAGCAGTTCGAGGACCTTCTGGTGCGCATCCTGCTGCTGGCTGCCGTGGTCTCCTTTGTAAGTAGGGCCCATATCCCACGGCATCAGGCAGCCCTGGGAGATGGGAAAGGTCAGAAAGGGGCAAGAGCCAGGCAGGCAGTGCTCAGAGGCCCAGGCTTTGGACACAGGGCTGTCCTTTCAGCTGTGGGCATTCCTGGGCCCCTCCAAACCCCTGGCCTGCTCAGATGTCAGCTTCCCTGTGAACCCTCACAGGTCTCCCACCGGACCCTGCTCCCACTTGTCCCTTCCGCCCTGGCTTTCAGAGTGTTTGACCCTGTTCCTTCATGTCATAGCACAGTGTTTCTCAAACTCAGCACTACTGACATTTTGGAGCAGATGATTCTCTTTTGTAGGGGCTGTCTTGATCACTGCAGAATATTTAGCAGCATCCCTGGCCTTCACCCACCAGATGCCAGTGACACGCCCCAGTTTCGACAGCCAAGTCTCCAGAGGTTGCCAAATGTCCTTGAGTTGAGAGCCCCTTCCATGACTCCCAGTGCCCGTCAAAAAACTTTGGGCCTTAACCGCTTGCAGCCTCATTGGGACAGCTTTTCCCCTTTGCTCTTGCCCCATTCCTGCACCCCTCCTGGACCCACAGGCCCATGGGACCAGGGTAGAGTGGTGGGGAGGGAGACAGTAGTTGTTACCAGTGGCTGAGCAGCAGAGACCAAGGGTAATTAGCAGGGAAATGGCTGCCCTGAGGGTGGACATGTGTCTGAGTATCTCCAGGACCGATACCCAGCAGGGCCTGGGGAGGAGACCTCATCTTAGTGAAGTGGAGTGCGGGACAGCAGGGGGCCTGGCTGGGACCAACTCTTCCCCTCTAGCCAGCTGTATCTGGTCCTCCTGGCCACTCACTGTCCTATGGAAATGGAAGACTCTTACAGAGGAAAAAAATGTCCATCCATGCAGGTGCCTAGAACAACTGAGCCAAAAGGGTGCAGTACTCCTCCATAGTACAGATAGACACACTGAGGCCCATGGAGGAGAGTGACAGTGGGCTCTGGCTGGAATCATGCTCCTCTGGCCAGCAGACTTCAACTGTGAGCCTGCAGCAGGACTGCTTGGGCTTGTTAAAATGGACTTCTGGGCTCCACCCCAGAGTTTCTGGCTGAGGAGGTCTGGGATAGACCCTAGGAATGACTTTTATAACAAATTCCCTGCTGCTGCTGCTGCTGCTGCTGCTGGTCTGGGCAGCACACCTGGTGAACCACAGCTAGGCAGTGAGACCCCCAGCTGGCAGCTATACAACTGCCCCATATCACTGAAAGTTAGTGGGTGGGACTTGGGCTGTAACGATCACTAGTCTTAGGGGCTGAGTGTCCTTCTCAGAACAGCCCTTTCCAAGCCCAAGGATCCCCAGGGGTATCTCCCCCAGAGCAGGGAGGCGTGGTGAGCAGACCCTAGCCCACAGCATAACCCAAACTTACTACTTTGATCCCGGCAGGTCCTGGCCTGGTTTGAGGAGGGCGAGGAGACCATGACGGCTTTCGTGGAGCCTTTAGTCATCATGCTGATCCTCGTGGCCAATGCAATCGTGGGCATATGGCAGGTGGGAGGCACCGAGGTGGAGCTGGGCTGCTGGGTGTGACCCAACTGTTGAATGTGACCTTTACCTGGTGTTAGAGCCCTGCAGATCCTTCTGCTTCCAGCTCCATCCCAAACCCCAGGGTGTTACTCCAAGGGGGGTAGCCTGCTGGGGCCAGCAGGGACAGATTGCTGCCTGCCTTGTGTTCTGCAGGAACGCAATGCCGAGAGTGCCATTGAGGCCCTGAAAGAGTATGAGCCAGAGATGGGCAAGGTGATCCGCTCAGACCGCACGGGCGTGCAGAGGATCCGCGCCCGGGACATTGTCCCCGGAGACATTGTGGAAGTGGCCGGTACTTTAGGGGCCTCCTCCTTTTATTATGTGATGCTGGCGAGCCCATCCCTCTCTGTGCCCCCCTCTTTCTGGCTGTATATGTAAAGGGTGTTGCTGTCAGATCCCTCCAAAGCTCTTTGTCCCAAACCCAATTGGACAGATGAGACTGTAGGCCAAGGGCAGGGTCCACCTGAGGGGTCACAGCTTATGCCCTTGCCTCTCAGCTCCAGCCTTGGTTTCTGGGAGCCCTCCTTGCTTTCCAGGGAGGTAGCACCCAAAGCCACACTCAGCCAAGCCATTCTCTCTCTGCAGTGGGAGACAAAGTGCCTGCTGACCTCCGCCTCATCGAGATTAAGTCTACCACTTTGAGAGTGGACCAGTCCATCTTGACAGGTGAGGCCCAGAGGCCGGGCTGAGCAGGGGCTGGGTCAGGGGATGGGGGTGTCTTCATGTGGGGCTTCTTATTTCTTATTCCACAACCAGGCGAATCTGTGTCTGTGACCAAGCACACAGATGCCATCCCAGATCCCAGAGCTGTGAACCAGGACAAGAAGAACATGCTATTTTCTGTAAGTCCCTGGAGCCTTTGCCTGGAATTTAGATGAATCAGTTAAAGCCTTACAGGGAAGAACATCAATTATTGACAATACATATAAATTTATAGTAAAATAATAGCTTGTGTTTACTGAAGGCTGTGTGCCTAGCACTGTTTTAAGCCCATTATATGTATTAACTTATTTAATTCTCACAATGCCTTTGAAATAAGTGCTCTTGTTATCTTCATTTTCCAGCAAAGAAACAGGCACAGAGAGGTTAAGTTGCCCAAGATCACACAGGCAGAGCTGGGATGTGAATTCAGACATTCTGACTCCTGAGCTTTCCCCCTTACCTGGTAGACTTATCCTGCCTTAATCTGGAGAGGGTGGAGTTTGCCTATAATCACTCAACAGAGAATCTTCTGAACAGAAGAGGGTTGCCAAAATGGTGGAGGATGGTAGGAATAATCCACATCTCTGATGGGAAAATGAACTGTGAGGCAAGACACCAGGCATCCTTGGCTATTTTTATGGAGAGTGGTGGGTTCAGTCCTGGCGAGAGTGATCTGCCCCTGTGGCCTCAGAAGGACTTAACCAGTGATGCTCACAGGCTTCCTGGAAACAGCCTGAAGCTGAACACAAAGGCCATAGGAGGGCTCAGGCCAGTTGGCAGTGGCCCAGGGTACCAAGTTATAACAGGCTAGAGAACCTCCCCAGAAGAACAGAAATGGAGAAAGCTGTACTTAGATGCATGGAAGCCTTGGGGTAGGGAGGGGATGCTAAGGGGCATGCTCAGCCATCAGCAGCTGTCACTAAGGAACTTTCTAAGGATGCTCTGGCTAACTGCGGGTCATTTCCTTAGCTGAGGGGCCTACAAGTGAGGGGCAGGAGCTGCATTGCTCAAGGCAGGAAAGAAGCTGAAGCTTCCATCACCCTCTCTCAAGCTTCAACAAAGTGTACCTGTTTGAAGGGGTACTGAGTTATTAGCCTCCTTGGAACAGCTGTGTCTTGGGCCTCTGTTGGACCATTTTTTCAGAAGAGGACATGGAGGCTCAAGGCTGGCTGACCCTTACACCAAGACTTAGTGATTTTACCAAGGCCTTGGGAATAAGATGGACTTAAACTCAAGTTTTCTGGATTCTTCAGTAAATATTGATGGACAGTTTACTGGGAATCAGAGGTCCCCAACCCTCAGGCCATAGACTAGTACCAGTCCATGACCTATTAGGAACCAGGCCGCACAGCAGGACGTGAGCGGCAAGCAAGCGAGCGAAGCTTCTTCTGTATTTGCAGCTGGTCCACAGCACTGGCATCACCACTTCAGCTCTGCCTCAGATCATCAGGCATTAGATTCTCATAGGAACACCAGTTCCTGGTACCAAAAATGTTGGGGACCACTGCCTGGGATCACAATCAGCCACACTCACTTGTGGCCTCATTGATTGTTTATGAATCATATTTCAATGGGTTGGTGCTGTGCTCTGCTGGTTCATCATACCATCAATATTGGCCTGGTGCTTCCTTTGTGCCAAGCCCCATGCTAGATGCTAGGGACATGGTGCTGAACCAAGTCCTTGCCTTCATAGAGCTAAACTATCATTGGGAAGACATTAATAACTCAATACTACAATAGCTGCATAAGTCTAGGAGCAGTAAGTGACATGGAGAAAAAGAGAGCCAAGCAGGGGGATAAGAGCGCTATCCCAGCCTGAAAGAGTCAGGGGTCCTGGGCCCCCACCAGGGTTCTGAGCAGCCCTTTCCTCATCCCTCCCTTGGCCAGGGCACCAATGTCGCATCAGGCAAGGCAGTGGGTGTAGCAGTAGCCACAGGCCTGCACACAGAGCTGGGTAAGATCCGGAGCCAGATGGCAGCTGTGGAGCCAGAACGGACGCCGTTGCAGCAGAAACTGGATGAATTTGGGCGACAGCTGTCCCATGCCATCTCTGTGATCTGCGTGGCTGTGTGGGTCATCAACATCAATCACTTTGCTGACCCGGCCCATGGCGGCTCCTGGCTCCGCGGCGCAGTGTACTACTTCAAGATTGCCGTAGCCTTGGCTGTGGCCGCCATCCCCGAGGGCCTCCCGGCTGTCATCACTACATGCCTGGCACTGGGCACACGGCGCATGGCACGCAAGAATGCCATTGTGCGGAGTCTGCCCTCTGTGGAGACCCTGGGTTGTACCTCAGTCATCTGCTCTGACAAGACAGGCACACTCACCACTAATCAGATGTCCGTCTGCCGGGTGAGTGTCTACAGACAGCTTGGGGTCCCACTGGTGTTACTGTGTGATGTTTGGAGGCTGGGCTCCCTCTCTAGGCTGCTCCCTGACTCCTTTTTAGCCAGGGATGGAGGAGAGAACCTGTGGGCTGCCCCATGGTGGGTAGCAGATACAGGTTTTCATGGGACAGAGCAGCAAAGCCTGGCTGGGCATGTGTCAGTAGGACCCTGGCCGGTCACTGCACATCTATGAACTTCATTTTCTTCATCTGAAGTTTGGGTGTGCAAGCCCTGCCAGGTAATCTATAAATAAAGGACATAGGAGAGGGTCAAGTACAGTCTTGGCATGTGAACCAAGCTGGGCCTGGACCCAGGCTCTATTCTGCTCCACCATGACTCTCTGCAGTCAATGTGTGACAGGCATCTGTCACCAGATATGCCAGCTCCAGTGACCTGGGAAGGGCCAGAGTAGGAATTATTCATTCCTTGGTACTTGATCCCAGATCCTGGGCCTGCTGCCCACATGCCCCAGGGATTCTGGCTGAGACTCCTGCAGGCCTTTGGGGCAGAAGGGTGGATGGGGTGATGGTGAAAATTGTGAGTTTCCCACCCGTTCCAGGTTCCCCCATTGCTCCTCTCCCATCCCTGCTCCCATAGTCTGCCCGTTGGGCCTCGGAAAACCAGGTTCTGTGTCTAAGACCTTAAAACCTCATCAAAACCCATCAGAGGCTGCCGCAGGGGAAGGGGCACCCGCACTGCTGAAATCCCTAGTAGGACTTAATTTGAACAGAGTGGTCCTTGACTGAAATAAAGACTTGAAAAACACAGTATAGGGAAGTTGTAGAGGACTGAGAAACCTGACTTCTCAGACTGTGCTGGCTGGAGCATTGCCCACAGGAGCAGGGAGGAGAGCGAGAAGAAAAGGATATTTATTGAGCACCTCCTGGGTGCTGGACTGGCCTTTGTTTTGAGAATGTACAGTGAGGTGATTTTCAGGATGCAAGAACTGTCTCCCTGGCAGAGCTGGCTGACAGACAAGAAAACGGCTTCCCTGGGAGGGGTAAGCCCTCATCTGTGAGGTACACAGGTGGGGGTGGGTGACCCAGCTGGCCCTGTGGGCAGGAGCACACTGTCTACAGACACCTTTGGGCAGGAGGGTGTCTGCCCCAGAGCGGAGTATGAGTTTCCTCCCCTGGAGGCTGGGAACTCATCCTCTTGAAGGCAAGGAGGAGCAGCTGGACTCTGATCCCACTTTCTTCCCATGTTACCAGTGGAGAAACTGAGGCTCAGGTGCTCAGCAAGGTGTCACACAGTAAAGTGGGCAAGGACCCAGGCTTTGCCCCAGCAAAGGGCTCTGTCAATCTGGGAGCTGCCCCCAGAACAGTGAAGAGTCTGCCATAAACTCGTCAGGGGTGCCCAGAGCAAATGGACAAGCCTAAGCTGGACACACCTAGGCAGAGCAGAGGGGCCCCGCCTCAGTCTGAACTCCATGCTCTTGCATTGCGGCTCCAAAACCCTGGGCGATAGAAGGCTATCATCTTCCCTGGGGTCCTACAAGACCCATGCTGGGGTCAGGCATTATTCAGATTGGCTGTCTAGGGAGGAGGGAGGCAAGGGCCCACTTTAGCATTGCTCTGCGCTCCCCATCCCCAGATGTTCGTGGTAGCTGAGGTGGAAGCGAGCGCCTGCCGGTTGCACGAGTTCACCGTCTCGGGCACCACCTATGCTCCTGAGGGCGAAGTGTGAGTGCTGGATGTGCTGGGCAAGGGGGCTCCTGTGGGTGAGGTTTCCTGGTCAGACTGGGCTACATGCCACAGCTCTGAGAGCTGTCAATGAGCAAGGCCTCCTGGGGGTGGGGCCAAAAGGATGGGCACCTCTCAGGGACGAGGCCAAGGCCCTTTTACTGATCTTCTGGCTCCTCAGGCGGCAGGGAAAGCAGCTGGTGCGATGCGGGCAGTTTGATGGGCTGGTGGAGTTGGCGACTATCTGTGCCCTGTGCAATGACTCGGCGCTGGACTACAATGAGGTGGCCCCTTATCCCTTGCATGACCTCCCTCGTATCCAAGCTGCTAGGACAGACCCTTGTCCCAGTGTATCAACGCTTTCAGGGTTGGTGGGCCCTGCCCCTTTGGAGTGCCACGCTGCAGGAGCACTGCCACCCCTGGACATCCTCCACTGACACACCTCCCTCTTTCTCTGACTGGCTTCTGAACTGGGCCTGGGGGCCTAGGGCTGGGGGGGACTGTAACGTAAGGTGCTGCAGGGCCGGAGGGAAGTGATTTGGGGTGTCGGACTAAGGGGGGTGTTTAAAGCAGAAGGCACAGCCCAGAAAAGGCCCCCAGGCCATAACAGACTTGTGATTTAGGCAGTGAGTTATCTTCCCTGTGGCTGGAGCGGTGGAATGGAGCACGCAGGATGCTCCTGTCTGAGGGGAAGGACTTGGCCATACCAAGTCAGGCCCAATGCTAAGCTGAGGGCAGTCGATAGCCACCGAAGGGTTTTTAAGCAAGGGAATGATAATGGCCACATTTACATTTATAGATTATCTAGGCTTCTGTGTGGAGGACAGAACAGACAGGGCAAGACTGGGGCCAGGGACTCCTGTGTGGTTGTCCAGGACAGAGAGATACTAGCTGAGTCCTGGCTGGGGCCTCAGGGAGATGGGAGAAAGCATAGGCTGGGGAGAGACTTTGGAGCCAAAATCCTGGGACTTGGTGACTGATTAAGTGAAAGAGAGGGTGGAGGTCAGGGTAGCTTCTGGTTGCTGTCCTGGCTGGGATTGTCACTAAAGCGGCAAGTGTAGGGAGAGGAAGAGGTGGCCTGAGGATCCCCAGGGAACAGAGTTCAACAGGTAGCAAGTGAACATATGGGCATGGAGCTTAGGAGAGATGTCAAGGCTGGCCTGGGCACTGGCAGCTGTGAGCATGTGAAAGTTGGTGAAGGCAGGGGGCATATGAGATCTCAAGGAGAGATGGTGGGAGGGAAGGAGTAGGGCTAGGACGGTAGGTTTTAGAAAGAGGAACCTGGCAATGATGGCCCTTGGTGTTGAGAGATGGGAGGGTTGGAAGGGAAGGTGAGCATCAGTGCCAGACACCAACCAGACCTCAGGTCAGCTGGGCTGAGAAGGACCCACAGGCCTGGAGCAAAAGAGGTTACAGATAACTCTGGCAGAGGGAGCTCCAAGGGAGTGATTGGGAGATGAGGCTGGGAGCCCCTCTGGGGGCCACCCTGCCCCTCACTCCCTGTAACCTGGGCCTTGCCAGGCCAAGGGTGTGTATGAGAAGGTGGGAGAGGCCACGGAGACAGCCCTGACTTGCCTAGTGGAGAAGATGAACGTATTCAACACTGACCTGCAGGCCCTGTCCCGGGTGGAGCGAGCTGGCGCCTGTAATGCGGTGAGTAGGGTTGGAGGCTCAGGCCACAGGCCGCATGGGTGGCCTTCTGGGGCATCTGGAGAAGAGAGAGAGGAGAATGAAGTCTTGGGAGGCTTCTGAGAGGAGGAAGGACATCAGACCCTAGTAAGACTTGGCTAGGGAGAAAAGAAAGGGAAAGTCTGAGTGTGGTCAAGGACTTGGAGTTGGGAAATGCACAGCATGGTCAGGAAATGGCAACTTTTTTGGCCCTTCCAGGGCTGGTGAGGGAGATGGAGGCCTCAAATGCCAGGGTCAGAGGATAGACACCATCCTGCAGGGAGCAAGAGGCTTTGAATGGGGCCAAGAGGCTGCTGAGAAAGCGGTGAGAGTTGCTGGCTCTGCCCTCCTTGCCCACACCCACCTGGGCCTCACAGGTCATCAAACAGCTGATGCGGAAGGAGTTCACCCTGGAGTTCTCTCGAGACCGGAAGTCCATGTCAGTGTACTGCTCGCCCACTCGCCCTGGCCCAGGTGCCCAAGGCAGCAAGATGTTTGTGAAGGTGAGACCCGCCTGACTGGCCTGGGGCCTCTGCATAACTGGGGGACCTGTTCTCCAGTCCTCTGGAGAGCCACAGACTACAGCTGTGGGAGGCAAAGAGAGGTGCAACGCCCATGACGAGTCCAGAAACAAGGGTATTCAGCCTGCTATGAGAAGCTGGGAGCAGAGCCAGGATTGGTGAAGATAAATCTAGGGCCAGGGGCTCAGGCCTGCCCCTGGACATGGTCCCAGCTCTGGGCTGAGAAGCACTGCCTTGCCATATGACCTTGAGATCACTCATGCTCCTCCATGGAACCCTGTCTCCCCATCTGAACAGCAGGGTCAGGCTGCAAGGTCTCAGAAGCCTTTTGCCTCTAATGGGCTGTTGTTGCCATCTTTGGTGCTTCATGTTCCTCCCTAGAGGAAAGGAGCCAGGCCTGTCCAGACCTCTGCCCACAGCACCTCCTGTTGCTGCTTTGGAACCTGAAATAGGAATCACAACCCAAACTTTACCCTGCAGAGGAGGTTTTAGTCCCTTTTGAAATGAAAAGACTTCTTGGGTCTCTTTAAAAATAGCAATGCCCTTTGGGGAGAGAGAGAAGACACTGAAGGAATGTTCAGAGGCTATTCCCAGGCGAGGGGCGAGGTCTGAGGTGAGACCCCGAGGCCACCGAGGAGCTTGCCACCCCTGAAACAACCTTCCCAGGGCCACACCGACCACACCCTCTACATGGCTCTATTTCTGGTCCCCAGGGAGAGCCCAGCCTGCCTCCCGCTGTTGAGCCCCCTGTAGAATTGGGATCCTAGGAGCATCAGGCTGGCAGAGAGGCATGACCTTCAGGAGGGCTGCCATTCTCACCTTTGCCCCCAAAATGCTACAGCAGGCCTTATCAGCTACAGGCTGATGGGGGGGAGGATGCCACCCCCTGCTCCCCAGTTCCCTTTGGATTTTCTCACAGTGGGGTCCACTTGGTTCCCACTCTGAGCTTTCAAAGAATGGATTCCAGTCTGTGCTTTACTGTGTGTCCCTTCGGTGGCCTTTTCTTATACCTAGGCCTCCATTTTCTCAGTTGGGCAGGTGGGAGGGTAGGGCTCCTGGCTGACAAATTGCCTCCCTCCTCCCCAACACTGCAGGGGGCTCCTGAGAGTGTGATCGAGCGCTGTAGCTCAGTCCGTGTAGGGAACCGCACAGTACCCCTGAACACCACCTCCAGGGAGCAGATTCTGGCCAAGGTCCGGGATTGGGGCTCAGGCTCGGACACTCTGCGCTGTCTGGCACTGGCCACCCAGGATGCACCCCCGCGGAAGGAAGACATGCGGCTGGACGACTGCAGCAAGTTTGTGCAGTACGAGGTGGGTGCCGGGGCAAGGCTGGAATCCGTGTGTCTGCAATGGCTGGGCAGGTCACAGGCTGAGGGCGGGCCCAAGCCCACTTGCATCTGCCCCCTCCCTACAGACGGACCTGACTTTTGTGGGCTGCGTGGGCATGCTGGACCCTCCAAGGCCTGAGGTGGCTGCCTGCATTGCACGCTGCCACCAGGCAGGCATCCGTGTGGTCATGATCACAGGGGACAACAAAGGCACAGCTGTGGCTATCTGCCGTCGGCTTGGCATCTTCAGGGACACGGAGGATGTGGATGGCAAGGCCTACACAGGCCGTGAATTCGATGATCTCAGCCCTGAGCAGCAGCGCCACGCCTGCCGCACGGCTCGCTGCTTCGCTCGTGTGGAACCTGCACACAAGTCTCGAATCGTGGAGAACCTACAGTCCTTTAACGAGGTCACTGCCATGGTGAGGCCACTAGGTGGGAGCCTGAGGGAGGT
Source organism: Eidolon dupreanum (assembly GCA_028627145.1). NCBI lineage: Eukaryota > Metazoa > Chordata > Mammalia > Chiroptera > Pteropodidae > Eidolon > Eidolon dupreanum. The sequence goes on from CM053506.1 coordinate 71,956,597, forward strand.
GGTGAGGAGTGGGGAGAAGCACTTGTCATAGGGCTTGGAAAGAGCAACCCATGCAACACCTCCTTCTACTTCATTCTTATTTTTTCCAACATTTTCTTATGAAAAATTTCAAACAGAGAAATTAAAATAATTTTATAGTTAGTGCCTATATAGCACCATCTAAGTCTACAAATAACATTTTGTTATAATTGCTTTATCACATACTTATCCATCTGTCTCTCCTCAATCTCTCTTTTCTTAAATGCATTTCAAAGTAAGTTGTAGACATCAGTACACTTTACCTTCATATATTTTAGAATGCATATTCTAGAGAGCACTATTTGTGGTTCTATTTTTTTCTTATTTGAGTTAAAACTTGCACACAGTGAAATGCACAACTTTTAAGCATGCCATTCATTTGGCGAGTTCTGATAAATGCACATACCTGTGTCACCCAAATCTTTATCAAGACAGGGAATAGTAGCATCAGCCATGAAGTCCCCTCATGCTCCTGCCCCATAAGGACCCTCTCCCACAACAGGCAACGGCTGTTCTGATTTTTTCCACCAAAGATAATTTTGCCTGTCCTAGATTTTCGTATGAATGGAATCGTACAGTATGTACTCTTTTGTGTCTTGCTTTTTTTGAGATTTATCCATGTTGTTGCAGGTATTAGTAGCTGATTGCTTTTTAATTGCTGGGTAGCATTCCGTTGTATGAGAATGCCACAGTTCATTTATCTTAGTGTGTGGATGGACATTTGGTTTAGGCCTAGTTTTTGTTCTGTCTCATTCTTGATTACCTGGCCTCTGTTATTAATTTTACCTCCAGTTTAACCCAGTCCTTTGCCTTCACCTTAATCCTGACTTGTGGCTCACCCTTGACCTGGATAATGAACTGGGTACCAACTTTGACTTGACTACAACTGAAACTTTGTTTTTGACCTTACTTTTGACCTTTACATAGAAGGTCCCAGACCTTGGCCAAGACCATCTTACTCTGATTCTATACTTTGAGCTGAACTTTGATATGGGTTCCAGTTTAACTTGGACCCTGACCTGACCCTGACATTGATCTTGCTATCCTCAATCCAACACTTTATAATTACCTCAACTTTGATGTGTCTTCCAGTCTTGACCTTGATTGAACTCCAACTTCAACGATGACATCACTCCTGATATGGATTATAGCCTTGACTCGGCCTCTGCCTTTGACTTGACCTCTTACCTTAATCTAATTTTTAATCTTGAATCTGAGTCCAGTCTTGACCCTGACCTTGGCTCCAAACTTACTATAACACCAACCTGGTCCTTGACCCCCATTCCTGACTTAAACTTAACTTTGTCCTTAACATCATTTTCATCTTCTTTCTCACATCCAACATGAATTTCATCCCCGCCCTCATTGTTGACCTACCCTCATGCCCATCCCCACCTCACTGTCTTCTCTGGCCTTAGACCTGATCTTCTCAACTTTGTCCTTGTCTGCACTCCTTGCCTTCCTTTTAGCTTCCTCCCCAGACAATTTCTAAGCTCATGACCTCACCATTTGTTCTGCCCAGCTGTCTGCTTCCTCAGGGACATCCCCAAATCTTGAGGATAGGCTGGGGTAAGGGAAGTTGGGGAGGTGAAAGGGAAGTTTCTCAGATGTGAACCCACCTAACCTGGCCTCCAGACTGGAGATGGAGTGAACGATGCCCCAGCCCTGAAGAAAGCGGAGATCGGCATTGCCATGGGCTCAGGCACAGCCGTGGCCAAGTCAGCAGCGGAGATGGTACTGTCAGATGACAACTTTGCCTCTATTGTGGCTGCTGTAGAGGAGGGCCGGGCCATCTACAGCAACATGAAGCAGTTTATCCGCTACCTCATCTCCTCCAATGTTGGCGAGGTTGTCTGGTGAGGCCCTGTGTTCTCTCCTCCCAGCCCTCTGAACAAGCTCTGTCCCTGAGACCAGGGGAATGCCTGTTTCTGAGATGGGGCTGCAGGGATGGAGAGACTCATGCCCTGCCCCGGCTGAGGCCTTCCAGGGTCCCACCTCAGGTGGGCCAGGACGGGGAAACCTTGTCATTCCCCAGAGGCCCCCAAGAAGGTACCGAAAAGTCCCCTATCATCCCTCCAGTGGGTTTTCAGAGTAGCACAAAGTGGGAGAACTAACCCCACCTTTGGGCAGTAATGTGTTCATGCATGTCCATGTAGTATATACACAACGGTGTGTGCCTGAGTGAGAGGTATGTATATGTGTGTGCATGTATGTGCTCATGCATCTTTGGGTGTGAGAAGCACAGAGGATTTGTGCAGGTGTGTAATTGCATACACACTTAGGTTCACCTGTGAGAGATGCCTGTGGGGAATGGTGAGCACATTTGCCTGGACACGTGAATTCTGCATCTCTGAACGTCAGACAAGCATGTAGATGTTTGCTTGTGTTTGTGGTATTGTGTGGCCTGTGCTACTTTTTGCTCATGCCTGTGAACAAATGTGTAGATGTTCAGGCATGCACTGTCCACATGCGCGTGTGCCCCAAAGAGGGCTATGTCCTAAATGGAGAAGCTTAAAGAGCAGATATGTCCAGGCTCCAGAGCTGGGTCTGGGGGAGACAGCATTGGCCCAGTGTGAGGCAGAGCTATGAACACATACCTCTCACTTGCGCACACATATCAGAACTAGCAGAGCAAGGCGGGGCTGCTGAGGAGACTGGGTGGGCTCCCTGGGTTGGCACGTGAGCAGGAGCTGGACCCTCCATTTGCGGTGGCTAGAGCCTGTGATTCTGCTTCTAGCATCTTCCTCACGGCAATTCTGGGCCTGCCAGAAGCCCTAATACCTGTGCAGCTGCTCTGGGTGAACCTGGTGACAGATGGCCTACCTGCCACGGCCCTAGGCTTCAACCCACCAGACCTGGACATCATGGAGAAGCTGCCTCGGAACCCTCGCGAGGCCCTCATCAGTGGTTGGCTCTTTTTCAGATATCTGGCTATTGGAGGTGAGCAGTGGGGTCCCAGACCTCAGTGGGGTTCCAGGAGTTAGGAACCTGTATCAGTTAGGCAGACAGTATGACTCAGCCTGGCTCATGCCAAAAGAAACTCTGTAGGCTTATTTAACTGAAAAGACTAGATAGAGCATGCCTTAGGCAGGTATAGCTAGATCAAAGCCTCAGAAATATAGTATCACTGGCATATTTTGGTTCTGCCTGAGTTCCATTCTCAGGCAGGTGCCTCTTGAGTGGCAAAATAGCTGTTGCAGCTCCAGCCCTCATACTTACTCCATTACAACCCCAAATTCAACAGAAGAGAGCCTTTTGTCATACTACTCTCTCAGTATATGATAAAAGTCTCAGTCTTGTTCTCATTGGCCTAAATTTGGTTATCTGCTTATCTCTTAGCCAATCACTGTGGCCAGGGGTATGACAGATGCTGATTGCCAATCAAGGCTCACCACTGGCCCTTGGGTAGGAGCCTGCGAATCACGTGGTTCAGAGAGGGAGAGAGTGGTTCCCTGACAGAAATTCAGGGAATTATTAGGAAGGGGAAATGGATGCCAAAAAGCCACATTTGTCCACTGTAGCGGGTTTCCTCCTGCCCTCCTTGCAGTGTACGTCGGCCTGGCCACAGTGGCTGCTGCCACCTGGTGGTTCCTGTATGATGCCGAGGGACCTCACATCACCTTCTACCAGCTGGTGAGCAAGTGACAGCCAGGGAGCTTGTTGGGGTTATTTCTGAGGTAGAACTCACAGCCAAGTTGTTGGAGTTCCAGGAGAAAGGGGTCCTGAACCCTGTGGTTGGCCAACGGCTATCCTGCCCCACCCCATTCACGTATATAGGCATCCACCACCTAAGGAGCCAAGCCTAGAAGCCATGGGAAACCTAGAGAGAGTAGCATAGTTCCCAAACCAGAGAAGAGGCTACTCTCTTTCCCATTCATTTAGTTAGGGGAAACCAACGGGCATAACTACCCACAAGTGTTGTCTTTATTGGGGAACCCCAAAACATTGACATCTCTGAGATATATGACCCCCTAAATGGTGGAACTTGAGGCAATGGGTCAAACAGGAAATCAGGAATCTGCCAGGTTCCCCCCATCCCCATAACCCAACTGACCTTTGAAGTCACCTGGCTGACAAGTGTCCACCATGGGTCTGTCCTAGCTCAGCACATCTCTGGAAGCAAGCAGGGAGACCCCTCAGACGCTATCTGTCAGCCTGTATCTGTCTGAGCAGCCAGTGCACCTTCTTTTCTTAAAAGAACCTTTGTGGTGGTCCTGGCAAAGCCAGCTATAGATTTCTCATCTAAAGCCTAGAGATGCAGAGATGCAAAATTTTCTTTTCTCTGAGTGTGCCTGCCTTTGCTACTTTCTTGTAGATAGAAGAGCTCCAGGGAGGCACCCTGGCTTCCTGCTCCATCCCTGGGAGTGTCAGGGGACCACCCTGAAGGCAGTGTGAGGGCTGGGCTACCATCACTGGTCGTCTTCCCTTGGAAGGCTGAGATTTCGGGGATTCTGCAGCATTCACATCTAGGTCAAGGCAGCCCAGGGGGCCAAGGGGATGCTTTCCTGGCACCCGCCAGCCCTCCCCCTTCTGACAGCAGTGCAGAGCATGAGCCCAGCTCTCATCCCAGAGGTTGGTGGCCCCAGCCCTTGGCCAAAGGTGCCCACCAGCCTCAGGCACCTCTGCTCATTTAGCGCCAACGGGAGCAGCGGGTGGAGATGGGGCTGTGCTGACCATCCTGCAGCTGTCTTCTTCTAGCCCTATCTCTGTTGCTATTTTTTATATTGCGGATCCCAAATCTCTTAAGGACCTATCCCCACCTCCAACCTTTCTTCTGAGCCCAGCTCCATCTATCCAGCTAGCTACCTCCTCTGGGATGTTGCACAGGCCCATTGCACTCACCAAGTCCAAAATCATCTTTTCCCCAAGTAACCTCTCTCCTCCATCCCCATCTCAGTTTTACTGCCTGTTACCCAAGCCAAACACCTGGGGGTCGTGCCAGGCACACATCCCACACCCACTACCAATCAGTCTACAGTCCCCTTGGTGCCATCTTCCCAACAGTCTTCAGGTCACTCCATTTTTCATTTATCTGCTTGGTCAAGTATTGGCTATTAGGCACTGACTGTGTGCCATGCACAAATTCCTAGGGCTATGGCAGTGATGGAGCAGGCAGAGTCTCTGCAAAGAGCTTATAGTCTGGTGGGGTAGAGCCATGGATATGGTTAGTCACATTTCAAGGTGAGAAGTGCTTCAGCAGAAAAAAGTCTCTGAGACTCAGGGAGGAGCCCATAGCCCCATGGTTCCTGGAATAAGCTGCCAGAAGGCAGCAGGGTGGTTAAGAGCACAGAGCCTGGAGCCTGGATCCAGGCTGCAGGTTCGCACCCTAGTTCTACCATGTGTTAGCTGTCTGACTTTAGACAGGCTATTTAACCTCTCTCTATTGGTTTCCTCATCTGTGAAATGGGTAACAGTCCCTATCTGAGTTATAGAGAATTAACTGAGTCAGTACTTGTAAAGTGCTTAGAATAACACCTGGCACATAGCAAGAGCTATGTGAGTGTTGGTTAAGTTCATTGAACCCAGAGGGGCCTTACGGGATAAGGTAAATAGGAAATAGCCAGGGAGGCAAAAAGAAGGTATAGGCAGAGCAGTGGCTTTACCAAAAGAAGCAGGCTCCCACTTCCACAGGGACTCACGATGAATCCAGGAGATAGAAGTTCCAGCTCTGAGCACTTTCTAATAAATTCAGGAGGCTACATTGTGACCCATGACCTGGGATATAATGTGGCAGGTGCTCACTGGTAAAACCCAGAGTGCCTGAATCAGGCAGGGTATTAATGGCAAGAGCAACAGATCTATTGAAATATTTTGGTGTGATCTTGTTCAGATTTCTTCCCTGTGCCCATGCATAAGGATGTAAGCATTCATATGCTCGAGTGGAAAGTGTGTGCACTGTGTTTGTGTGTGTATACATGTGTGCATAGGCCATGTAGGATCTGGGAGGCGGGACCTGATGGTAAGGACACTACTAACAGGAGCATTTGGTCCTCTTGGCTACTGGGTGGGTTCAGTTTAGAACATTTTCTCTGCTCCATGATCATTGCCAAGTAAAAAGATGTATACTTGTCCCAAATCCTAGAACTTGGTTTTTGGAGAAAATTCCATTGTTGATTTAAATAAGATTCTCCATCTTTTTGTTAAAATAAGAAATCTAGGACATGATTCCATAGTGTAGCGGTTAGCACATCTGCTTTATACACAGAAGGTCCTGGGTCCATTCCCCAGCGAATCTGTGGTCCATGGTCTATGAATAAACCTGATGTCTGATCTCGGAAGCTAAGCAGGGTTGGGCCTGGTTAGTACTTGGATGGGGGACCACCTAGGAAGACCAGGTGTTGTAGGCATAAATAATAAATAAATAAATAAATAAATAAGAAATCTAGCCAAGCCATAGTTTATAATTTTTCATTTTGCATAAGAGGGAAGGAGAAAGTGCTAGCAGCCCCTTCTGGCCAACAGTCACCTTACCCCTAATTATGCAGTGTGGGAAAACAGAGGTATTTACTGGGCAGAAAGACAGCTGGTTGTTTTATAGGTTTTTCTTTGAGGGTTATTTTCACAGCATGTAGACTCAGTTTAGAAAAACCCTTAGCTTAAAAGATCTCTGAGTTCAGATGAGACTCCAGAGGACAGATTTATGTTACAGGAGAACAGAGCTATTTAGCAGTTATGCATGTTCACATTCATCCCATGATGCAGAAGAGACAAGACAGAAGTTCTCACACATGACCTCAGTTCAACATCTTGTCACAACAAGATTCTATGCGTGATATTTAGGAGCAGGAAGAAATTTCCCCTGGGGCTTGAGGGGCAAGAACCATTTTCTTATTCAGTTCTGCGAGCCACTTTCTTATCTAGTTCTGAGAGTTTCTTATTAATTACTAAGAAACTGTAGTAAGCCTACACCTGGCATTTCATTAGTTTATGTCATAAGCAGAAGACAAGTCTGCAGAGTCTGATTTCAGTGCAGAAATGAAAAGAGGTATGAATGGAATTTAATTTAACAATGGTGAATAGAACACTGTAGCCTTCATCTTCTACCCATCAAAGGTGAATTCTATTTCAAGCATAATTTTGTGATTGGTTTCATATGCATTTACTTATTTAGTGGTCTCAATCATTTCCACTCCTGCACCTCCAATATTCAGCCTACCCACTCACCCCCGTGCACTTTCAGGGAAAATCTTAGACCCTCTCCCTGATCCCAGGGCCCCCTTCTATCCTCCCCAGCCTGATGCCAGCTGCTCTCCCTCTGTCCCACGGTACCCCTGCCTCAGAACAGTCTGACCTTCTTCCTGGCACAGTGCAGGCCATCTGTCCCCATCCTGGGGTAGCACCCCGCTCTCAGCTCACTGGTTGTATATTGAGTCCTCAGAATGGGCCACGGGTATGGTGAGGCTTCCCTCTTCCCATACACTGGCCCCTCCTCTGACTGCTGTTCTCTGCGACCCCACTCAACCCCACCACCGTGCAGAGGAACTTCCTGAAGTGCTCTGAGGACAACCCACTCTTCGCTGGCATTGACTGTGAGGTTTTCGAGTCACGCTTTCCCACAACCATGGCCTTGTCTGTGTTGGTGACCATTGAAATGTGCAACGCCCTCAACAGGTGGGCTGGGCAGAGGCACTGGGAGCTGGGGGTGAGGGAGTGGGGCTAAGAATCAGGTTAGATATATCCAGGATTGGGGTCTGAGGGTCAGGGGGTCCAAGATTGGGGTCTGACAGTCCGCAGGGCCAGAATTGGGATCTGGGGGACATTGGGGGCCAAGATTGGGGTCTGAGAAATATAGGGGCCAGGATTGGGCCTGAGAGAAAGAGGAATGGGGAAATGGGACAGAACAGGCCCTTGGGGGCTGAGCGGGCAGCTGTGACACCCCTCCTGGTTGTGCTAGCCTCCCAGAAGTACTCTAGCGCTTTGATCCAATTAGGGAAATGCTGAGGCTCAGGCCTGCACCTCCACATGAAGGGCAGATGGGTACCCACAGCAGGGCCTGTATGCATCCTGGCCCGAGGTGAGTGCCCTGTGTCCTTGCAGCGTCTCGGAGAACCAGTCACTGCTGCGGATGCCGCCCTGGCTGAACCCCTGGCTGCTGGCAGCTGTGGCCATGTCCATGGCTCTCCACTTCCTCATCCTGCTGGTGCCGCCCCTGCCCGTGAGTCACCCTCCTGCCCTACTCCCCTTCCCTGGCTCCTGGGGCGACAGGGTCCAAATCCTCCTCTGACATAAATCCCAGGGCTAGTTGCTGGGCCTTTCTGGGCCCCTTTGAAATGAGAATCCCTGGAAGATCCGGGTGGGGAGTGGGGATTAGATGGTTCTGAGGTGCTCACTACATGCAGCCTATGCTCGGACCCTGGGCAGCTACCATCCTCCAGATGTGTCCCCACCTCAGAAGTCCCCAGACTTGGGGAGCAAAAGAGGTGGGGAATCTCCCCAGGCTAGGGCAGGAGGAATGACTCCACTCTTTCCTGGTTCAGAATCCCTCCCACCTCCCACCAGGACCAAATGGGATTTGGTCCTGTGAGTGAGGGCTGGGGAGAGTACTTCAGGCAGAGGAAGTGGGATAGATAAAGACCTGGAGGTGGGACCTCCAGGGGCATCTTGGACACGCTCACGAAGAGTCCATTGTAGCTTGAGTGATGAAGCAGGTAAATGGCAGGGCACTGGGCAGTCCTTCCTTTAACCAAACCTTCCTCCTCCAGCTCATTTTCCAAGTGACCCCACTGAGTGGGCACCAGTGGGTAGTGGTGCTCCAGATATCTCTGCCTGTCATCCTGCTTGATGAGGCTCTCAAGTACCTGTCCCGGAACCACATAGATGGTGAGTGGGAGGCCCCAACCCCTCCTGCCCTGCCCACCTCTATTCTCAGTCTACAGAGAGCCGGTGCCAGTCTCATTCTCCCTGTCTGTGTAGGGCGAAGTGCACTTGGGTCACCAAGTGGAGGACCTTAAGGGGCCCTGGTAGCTGTGACCTGAGGTGTCTCTAGGGGCCAGGGCCCTGGACTCACTGGTCAGCCAGCAGGAGCACTGCTCAGAGCCATGCTGCCTCACCCTCCTCACTGCCACCAACCCTGTGGAAGGCTCACTGTGCCCGCCCTGGGCCCAGACCTCCCAGGCTTCTGACTTCTGTGAATCTGGCCTGTCCTTATCCAGGCATTTTCAGAACAGTCTCCCAGGCATGGAGTAGGCAGCCACTGACCACTTCCCAGACCCCAGACCACACCGGGTTGGTCTCTTTGGTGTCATCTTGTGGGTGCGTGGGGTTTGTGAGGGGTTCTCTGTTTCTTTGTTCACAGCTCTGGGCCTGCCTTAACCCAGAATGGAGGACAGAATGGCAGGGGTTAGGAAGGGGGCCAGTGTGTAGGGGAGTAGCCCGGGTCATGGCATCCATCTGCCTGCCTTCCTCAGGGGCCCTCAGAGAGTGGGTGATTCTACCCTGCAGCATCTTTATCATTGTCAGAGCTGCCCAGAGAGGGAGGAAGCAGGGGTGAGAAACTGGTTCCTGGGAGTTGGAGCCCTGGCAAGGCCGCTGCAAAGTCCCAGGTTAGGCCCACAATGGCTGAGGCCTGTGCTGGGGCAGCTGGGTCCCTCAGAGCCACCTCTGGCAGGAACGTATCTCAGCCCCAGGGGAGGGTGCCTGGGGGCTATAAATAGATCCCATGCCTGTCATTCCACAGGGGCCAAGGCAATCAATCGGCCCCCATCTCCCACGCTGGCCAGCCCTCCTGGGCGCCGCAAATGTTGTATCTTATTAAAAAGGCTGAAACAAGTTGTCCTCCTCACTCTCTTTGGAGAAGTTGGCCCCACCACAGGTCTGTCCAGAGGGAAACCTGGCATATGGGAGTGAGGGGCTCATGAAGGGGTTGTTCAACCAAAGCACGGCCTACTGGGGCCCAGGGTAGGGTAGGGGGAGCCAGATAAGGCATTCTGACCCCCTTTGTGGTTCTTTCTTACCTATCCTCTGTGGACACTCCTGGGGAGATGAAGACAGGGAAGTGGGTCTGTTGCCTGAAACTCCATCCATGGGAGCCCAAGGCATCCCCAGCTCTGGCTGGAGCACAGTGGTGGTCTACCAGGAGATTGCCTGGCCACGCTTGACCACACTGACTCACTTGTGAAGCCAGACCTCTGGGGACGTGGGTGGCTGGGGCAGTTTCTCTGCCTTCCCTAAGTGGCCACAACTGCCAAGGTGTGTGTGTGGGGGGGGGGGGCAGGGGGGCGGGGGGGAGGTTCAGCACATTTTCT